>QVTF01006499.1:5000-27297 GCA_003573665.1 Oxygymnocypris stewartii
TTAGTTGATTTCAGTGCTTATTCACGTTAGTTGCAACATTTCAAATTTTCACTCATTTTTATTTGAATTCGGTTTTATTTCAAATAGCTCAAATGTTTTTAATAATTGACTTAGTCAAGGCCTATTAATTAACAAAGCTTCGTTTGTAACGAATGTAGCAGAAGTTTAGCTCGTAATTCTGCTTTCTGAAATACAAAGCTGTTTCCTGAAATGCTGGACTCAAACTCAATTCAAATAATTCTATTCATCTTCATTCTATTGCAGTATTTGCAGAGATTTTTTAACCTTTTGCAAGGGCAGTTTTTCCACAATTACTTTATTAAAAATATCTATATACTATAATACTTCAATCAGAATCCTGTGATCATGTGATCAACATTGAACCGGGAGCTCATTACAGCGCTGCAGCATCGCCGGATCCATGTTTCTGATATTAATAGTGATTATTAATGTGTCTTCACAGGGATCACATTTACACGGTGGACATCGAGACGGCAGACACGGAGGAGATCTTCTTCAGTAAGGTGAGTCTCTTAATTACCTGGCAGCAAACGAAGCCAGCGTCTCTAAGACGTGACGTGTGATTGCTGTAATCTGTGTCCACAGAAGCTGACGTGGAAGTCCAGACAGGCCGATGTGGACACCTGCAGGATGAAGGGCAAACACAAGGTATGGCCGCTGATGATGATGATGATGATGATGATGATGAGATGATGATGATGATGATGATGATGATGATGATGATGATGATGATGACACGGCTCTGCTTCTTGAGGAAAATATCGGCTGATTTGCAAAGAAAGGCCTGATATTAGGAAATGTGATGATGTCCGGAGTTCAAAAATCAATTCAAAACTTTACATGGTTTTCGTAAAATCCCCCCCCCCCCCCCCACCAAAAAAAGTGCATTAATGCACTTAAAATAATCACAAAAGCTACCATATATACAAATGGTCATTTTTTTAAATGTGCATGCAGCAAAGGAGTGTAAAATGTTAAAATACTCCATTTAAAGTTATAAATAAATACACTTTTTTCACAAGATTTGTGATTATCTGTTGGTGGTTTGGATAATATCTGGCTTATCCTTGCAAAAAAGACCTAATATTTGCAAATTTGATGATGCGGATTTCACAAATATCTATTAAAATCTTTCCATGTATATTTTTTTTGCTAAATGTGTATATATATATATATATATATACATATAAGCTGATATATATGCACTTAATGCACTTAAGAACATCACAAAAGCAGCCGAATGTATATAAAAATAGACTTTTTTTAATTTACATGCTGCAAAAAATGATCAAATGATCCATTTAATGTCAAGGAACTTTACATGAACACAAGTTTGTAAATAAATTGATCATACAGAGTTCAAACATATCAATTAGAAACTTTCCATGTATAGTTTTGTGCAATTTTTTTTAAATGTTTATATAGGCTATGCATCAGCTTTAATGCACAAATGACACAATTTTTGGTTTGAATGACAAAAGTGCAAATTGTACCATTTAATTGACAAGCTGCAAAGAAGTGGAAAAGATCAAATGCTTAATTTAATGTGAAAGAACTGTACATGAGCACAGGTTTATAAATAAATAAAGAGCTGTGCTTGTCTGTGGCAGTGCACTTAAAGCACTGAACATCTGGCTCATGTTTGCACAAAAGGCCTAATATTACCTCATTATCATATAAACTTTCCATGTGCAGTTTTTCTCTGAATAAGAATGCAGATTTTTCTAATGATATACATGTACTGTATCAGCTTTAATAACTTATCAAAGCAAAAAGTCAAATGTCATAAATGTCAGTTTTTCATTCAAAATACGTCATTTAACTCGCAATCTCCACAGGAGTGCAGAAAAATGTTTAAATACTCAAATTAATGTAAAAGAACATCTACACAGACATGTTTAGAATTAAATAAGCTTTTATTCTCAACAATATCTATCATTTTCTGTCTCTGTTTGGATGCAGTAAAAGCACTGAACACATCTGGCTTGAAATCAGGATCACAATATAATGTCTAGAAATGTTTGTAATCAGTAAGAAACAAGCGTAAATAATAAGATGTGATTTTCTAATTTCTCGTCTCGTTTCAGGACGAGTGCCATAATTTCATCAAGGTCCTGCTGCAGCAGAGCGACGACTCTCTGTTCGTCTGCGGAACCAACGCCTTTAACCCGTCCTGTCGGACCTACAGGGTAAGAGTTAGCGTGACCTCTGACCTCAGGGTCAAGGGTCAGACAGCGATGGATGAGAGCTATCATGAAGACGCGTTCTGAATGAGACACATGTGTGAGATCGGGACCGTGTGTTTTCTGACCAGTGATTGGTGAAGCGGTTCAGAAGTAGTCCACACGCTTCAGCTTTGAGATCACCGGTGTGTTTGTGAGGGAGCTGGAGAAAGGCTGGGTTTTGCTGTGATGTATTGGCTCTAAACGCTGCTGTTTTCACATTGAGCGGCTGCTTTAGTCTCGCTCAGTGTTTTTACTCGATTTGACCCCATCATCTGCTGCTCTGAATCACAGAATGACCAGAAGATTTCTGCCAGCCGTCGCTGTCTAATAACTGGCTCGGTTCAGCAGAGAGATGCTGAAGCGCGTTTGCCAAAAGCAGCATTTCCCCCCCGCAGACGCTGAGCCTTTGGAAGCCCTTGAGCAGCGTAGTGTCCACGGCTCTGAAAACAGCGTCTGTTTGAGGGCCAAAGTCGTCCCACTTTAATCATCAGCGTACAAATGTTCTCCTGAACGGATGCTTGGATACGCGGCCTCCTCCCGAGAGTCCATCTGCGGCCCGCTCCGAGCTGCTGGATTTAGGGATGGTGTCCATTACATCAGCTGTTGCCGGGCGGAGCGGAGCGTAGCTATCCAAATGATGATCGGAGCGCATGCTTTCCTTCTGAGTGCTTTATGGTGCTCTGATGCGGGTCCAGACTGGTTTATACTGGTTCTGAGCTGATCCAGAATGTTTTATACTGCGCTCTGAACTAGTCCAGACTGGTTTTATTGTGGTCTGGTACTGGTACCAGACTGGTTTTATACTGGCTCTGAACCAGTCCAGACTGGTTTATTGTGGTCTGGTGCTGGTCCAGACTGGTTTATACTGGCTCTGAACTGGTCCAGACTGGTTTACTGTGGTCTGGTTGCTGGTCCAGACTGGTTTATACTGGTTCTGAGCTGATCCAGAATGTTTTATACTGGCCTCTGAACTAGTCCAGACTGGTTTATTGTGGTCTGGGTACTGGTCCAGACTGGTTTATACTGGCTCTGAACCAGTCCAGACTGGTTATGTGGTCTGGTGCTGGTCCAGACTGGTTTATACTGGCTCTGAACTGGTCCAGACTGGTTTTACTGTGGTCTGGTGCTGGTCCAGACTGGTTTATACTGGTTCTGAGCTGATCCAGAATGTTTTATACTGGCTCTGAACTAGTCCAGACTGGTTTATTGTGGTCTGGTACTGGTCCAGACTGGTTTATACTGGCTCTGAACCAGTCCAGACTGGTTTATTGTGGTCTGGTGCTGGTCCAGACTGGTTTACACTGGTTCTGTGCTGGTCTAGACTGCTTTATACTGGTTCTGAGCTGATCCAGAATGTTTTATACTGGCTCTGAACTGGTCCAGACTGGTTTATTGTGGTCTGGTGCTGGTCCAGACTGGTTTACACTGGTTCTGTGCTGGTCTAGACTGCTTTATACTGGTTCAGAACTGGTCCAGACTTGTTTATGGTGATCTGGTGCTGGTCCAGATTGGTTTATACTGGATAAAATATAAACAATGAAATGGACATTTTAAAAGTTGATAAATATGTAAATAAATAAATGTTAATGTTTGTGCTTCTGTATCTGCTGACCAATCTACAGCATTTTTGTCTTTTGGTAAAAAGAAGAACAGCGTGTCGTATTTGTAGTTGAGAGGATGTTTCTGTTCGTTTGTGTAGATGTTGCATTCATTTTACAATGTTTAAATCATTCCCTCACTCTGATTAAATCAAACGGGAATTAAATTAATGTACAGTGAGGCCATGATTTAATTGAACGATGCGAACGAGTCGTGTCTTAGGAATTAATTCTCAATACATCTTTGTCATCTGTGGCTCAGTACATCATCCATCTGAGTTTGTCATTGTACTGTTTTATTGTTTTATAAGATAATAATGAATCCAGCAGTTTCAAAGCATTGGTTTTTGTTCAAAGAAAGAAGATCTAAGTTTTGATGATCGAAGTAAACGCTGTATCTGATCCTCTAAACAGTGCGGTGTAATCGCTAATATCGATTCTGTCTCAGGTTATTAATCGCTGAGATTCCTGGTTCGCTCTTCCTCGCTGTCATGCTGCGGAGCGGGAATACCGTGACATTCCTGATCCCTGTTTGTTTCAATGTATTTTGGGAGGAATGTTAATTGGGTTCCTGATACGTCCCACCGTGAGCGCTCGACTCCTGATCGACCTTCTTCAGAATCGCCAAGATGGAAATAGCCAGCGAAACGAGCGGCCTCAGAGAGGAAGAGCTTTAAAAATAACACCGTCTCAGACGCTGAAGGTTAGGGTGGGTTGACCTCTGACCTCTGACCTTTCCCTTCATTCCTGCAGCTGGACAGTCTGGACGCCGCGGGTGATGAAATCAGCGGAATGGCACGCTGCCCGTATGACGCCCAACACGCCAACGTGGCCCCTGTTCGCCGGTAAGATACCGCCGTCACGTCTGAAACGCTTCCATAACGAACGTCTCTCAGAGGAATGCTGGAAACACGAGGAACTCCCGGCGGCTCCCGGTGGCTCCCTGTTTACGGGAAGAGCGTTTGCTGGCAGCGGCTCGTGTGCGGCCCGCTCTGGAAACACATGAAACTATTGTGCTGTGGTTAGAGAGCGTAGCTGGGAGTCCCTCCCCGAAATACAGCAGCAAAAATAACCCTGGAGATGGAAACCCGCATGACTCATTCCTCCATTAGAGCCGTAAAACCTTCCAATTGCAGGCCAGAGAAACTTCTGCTTTCCCAGCGGCTAAAATAATGCAATTACACGCTGCAGAAAATGCTGTTTGGAAGTTAAAAACAGATTTTTGGAGTACGTTTAACGAGAAAATACTATTTCAGTCTTTCTACTTCAAAATGACATGTTTAATTTTAATGTGTTACTTACTTTGTAATTATTTGTGCAATTTCTACATTTTGAGTAAATCCTACAGCAAATTATTTAGGACCACTAGGAAAGTGAAGTCAGGAAAATTTGCCTTTATTAATAAAATAGGGTCGGGAATGGAGTGAATTATAAATAAATTAATAAATGTATTTATTCATAATGTTTTTAAATTACATAATTAAATAGTACAGTACATATATATCCACCATTATATGGTGGATATAATATCAACAATTCATTGACATGAAATATTATTTTTTAACAGCCCGTGGTTTGTAATTAATATTAATGTGATAATAATCTTTATAGGCAATTTTCTCATAAGCTTATCTCTCTTGATCATTTTTGTGTAAATCTGCCTTTTAAAAATCTATATTTTAAAACCGTTTATCTGCTTCGTTATTAACCAACCAACAGTATTTTTGCCATGTTTACAGCAGGGAATGAATTATAAATATGTAAATTCAAAATGAGAATTAGAGATATTATAATACATGGGTTGATAAAATATAAACCATATAATGAACATTTTTTTTTATTTATCAAACGCCTCGATTGAATTTAATATCAATATGCTATTTCCTCAAGCCAGTATTCTTAATACATGTACCTTTATATAACTCTAATATATATTAGTGCTATCAAACAATTAATCGCGATTAATCGCATCCAAAATAACAGTTTTTGTTGACATAATAAATGTATATGTACTGTTTATTATTTTGTATGTATAAATACACACACATACAGTAATATTTTGAAATTATATGATGACATAATGATATTTGCATGTTTATATATTTATATTTATTATCTAAATTATATATTATTATATATATAATATTATATTATTATATATATGTTAGTTAATACATTTATGTAAATAAATAAATGTGCTATATTTGTGCTTCTTTATCTGCTAACCACAGAGTATACAGTATATCTGTAGTTGAGAGGTTGTTTCCGTCATTTGTGTAGTTGTTGGATTGACTGTAAATCATTCAAACACTGTTGTTTTCTGCTGTAGATGGGAAGTTGTACTCGGCCACGGTCACAGACTTCCTGGCGATCGATGCGGTCATCTACCGCAGTCTGGGTGACAGTCCGACTCTCCGGACGGTCAAACACGACTCCAAATGGCTGAAAGGTGAGCTGATTTTACCATGACCTGTCGTCACATCAGCGTTAATCCCATCGGAGAGCCAGTTGCTTTTAAAAGTAATGCATTACAATATTGCATTACTATCTAAAAAAGTAACTAATTACGTTACTTAGGTACTTTTTATGGAAAGTGATGCGAAACGTTACATTTGAGTTACTTTTTCAATCTGGGCTTGTTTGTTTTTAACAAAAACAAAGTTCTTCTTTTACAAACGTAAAAGCCCTTCGATATTTAATCTAGAACTACAGTAAGATCATGTTGATATTTAGTCTAGAGCTACAGTAAGATCATGTTGATATTTAGTCTAGTGCTACAGTAAGATCATGTTGATATTTAGTCAAGAACTACAGTAAGATCATGTTGATATTTAGTCTAGAACTACAGTAAGATCATGTTGATATTTAGTCTAGAACTACAGTAAGATCGTGTCGATATTTAGTCTAGAACTACAGTAAGATCATGTCGATATTTAGTCTAGAGCTACAGTAAGATCGTGTTGATATTTAGTCTAGAACTACAGTAAGATCATGTCGATATTTAGTCTAGAGCTACAGTAAGATCGTGTGGATATTTAGTCTAGATCTACAGTAAGATCGTGTCGATATTTAGTCTAGAACTACAGTAAGATCATGTCGATATTTAGTCTAGAGCTACAGTAAGATCATGTCGATATTTAGTCTAGATCTACAGTAAGATCATGTTGATATTTAGTCTAGATCTACAGTAAGATCGTGTCGATATTTAGTCTAGAACTACAGTAAGATCATGTTGATATTTAGTCTAGAGCTACAGTAAGATCATGTTGATATTTAGTCTAGAACTACAGTAAGATCATGTTGATATTTAGTCTAGAACTACAGTAAGATCGTGTCGATATTTAGTCTAGAACTACAGTAAGATCATGTTGATATTTAGTCTAGAACTACAGTAAGATCGTGTCGATATTTAGTCTAGAACTACAGTAAGATCATGTCGATATTTAGTCTAGAGCTACAGTAAGATCGTGTTGATATTTAGTCTAGAACTACAGTAAGATCGTGTCGATATTTAGTCTAGAGCTACAGTAAGATCGTGTGGATATTTAGTCTAGATCTACAGTAAGATCGTGTCGATATTTAGTCTAGAACTACAGTAAGATCATGTCGATATTTAGTCTAGAGCTACAGTAAGATCATGTCGATATTTAGTCTAGATCTACAGTAAGATCATGTTGATATTTAGTCTAGATCTACAGTAAGATCATGTTGATATTTAGTCTAGTGCTACAGTAAGATCGTGTTGATATTTAGTCTAGAACTACAGTAAGATCATGTTGATATTTAGTCTAGAGCTACAGTAAGATCGTGTTGATATTTAGTCTAGATCTACAGTAAGATCATGTTGATATTTAGTCCAGAGCTACAGTAAGATCATGTTGATATTTAGTCTAGAACTACAGTAAGATCATGTCGATATTTAGTCTAGAGCTACAGTAAGATCGTGTTGATATTTAGTCTAGATCTACAGTAAGATCATGTTGATATTTAGTCCAGAGCTACAGTAAGATCATGTTGATATTTAGTCTAGTGCTACAGTAAGATCATGTTGATATTTAGTCTAGAGCTACAGTAAGATCATGTTGATATTTAGTCTAGAACTACAGTAAGATCATGTCGATATTTAGTCTAGATCTACAGTAAGATCATGTTGATATTTAGTCTAGATCTACAGTAAGATCATGTTGATATTTAGTCTAGAGCTACAGTAAGATCATGTTGATATTTAGTCTAGAGCTACAGTAAGATCATGTTGATATTTAGTCTAGAACTACAGTAAGATCATGTCGATATTTAGTCTAGATCTACAGTAAGATCATGTTGATATTTAGTCTAGAACTACAGTAAGATCGTGTGGATATTTAGTCTAGATCTACAGTAAGATCATGTTGATATTTAGTCTAGAACTACAGTAAGATCATGTCGATATTTAGTCTAGATCTACAGTAAGATCATGTTGATATTTAGTCTAGAGCTACAGTAAGTGTGATATTTAGTCTAGAGCTACAGTAAGATCATGTTGATATTTAGTCTAGAACTACAGTAAGATCATGTCGATATTTAGTCTAGTGCTACAGTAAGATCATGTTGATATTTAGTCTAGATCTACAGTAAGATCATGTTGATATTTAGTCTAGAACTACAGTAAGATCATGTCGATATTTAGTCTAGATCTACAGTAAGATCATGTTGATATTTAGTCTAGAACTACAGTAAGATCGTGTGGATATTTAGTCTAGAGCTACAGTAAGATCATGTTGATATTTAGTCTAGAACTACAGTAAGATCATGTCGATATTTAGTCTAGTGCTACAGTAAGATCATGTTGATATTTAGTCTAGATCTACAGTAAGATCGTGTTGATATTTAGTCTAGAACTACAGTAAGATCATGTTGATATTTAGTCTAGAACTACAGTAAGATCATGTTGATATTTAGTCTAGATCTACAGTAAGATCGTGTTGATATTTAGTCTAGAACTACAGTAAGATCGTGTTGATATTTAGTCTAGAACTACAGTAAGATCATGTTGATGTTTAGTCTAGAGCTACAGTAAGATCATGTTGATGTTTAGTCTAGAGCTACAGTAAGATCATGTTGATGTTTAGTCTAGATCTACAGTAAGATCATGTTGATATTTAGTCTAGTGCTACAGTAAGATCATGTTGATATTTAGTCTAGTGCTACAGTAAGATCGTGTTGATATTTAGTCTAGAACTACAGTAAGATCATGTTGATATTTAGTCTAGATCTACAGTAAGATCATGTTGATGTTTAGTCTAGAGCTACAGTAAGATCATGTTGATATTTAGTCTAGTGCTACAGTCGTGTGTTGATATTTAGTCTAGAACTACAGTAAGATCATGTTGATATTTAGTCTAGAACTACAGTAAGATCATGTTGATGTTTAGTCTAGAGCTACAGTAAGATTACTTTTAAAAAGTAATCTGGTTACTGAAGGATATAATCCTCCTTTTGTGTTAAGTAATCAATTGTATTGTGGGATTTATTATAATGTTTCCAGATATGTTGCTTGCTGGTATGCAGAGCTTCAGAACCAATACTGGAGTGCTCTCTGTTAGACTGTATGTGAGTACAAGGGTGTGGGCAGCTATGAGCCCATCAAGAAGAAGGCAGAGGAATGTATGGACACACATACATAACAAGTCCATCAATTACTTGGAGAAACTGGTGCTTGGCACAAACTGGGGGTATGAGTTTTAAGTGTTGTTTTGCAGGACCCAAGGGAAACAAAGGAGGAGAATATGGATTGGAGGAGCGTTGGACGGTTACGACAGCCAATGAAAAGACGACCCACGTGGACAGATTTTATAAATGTCCTGTGAAAATGCTTTTGGTTGTTGCTTCTTTGTAAGACTCTTGTCTGAGAAACAACCCAGCGCGCTGTTCTGATCAATAAATTTCAACACTTTGATATTTGAAGCCTTCCTTCGATTTTTGATCACGCAGGACGATTTGAAGTCCAACATTACGTAACACACGTTACTTGTAATGCTTTCCCTGCAGAGAGCATTAATCGTGTCTAACGAGCGACGGACATCACTGAGACGAGCTCTTCACAATATGCTATGATTTGAATTCATGTTTTGATGTTTGAGCTCACAGTTGCTCTTTCTGATTTCAGAGCCGCATTTCATCCAGGCCATCAATTACGGCGAGTTCATCTACTTCTTCTTTCGGGAAATCGCCATGGAGTACAACAGCATGGGGAAGGTATGGGAAAATCATCTAGCGTGTTTTCCTGCTTCAGACAGGAAGTGACAGGAAGTGGGCGTATGAAGTATGTGAGGGTTTTTAAGAGATCTCAGGCGCGGCCCGTCAGGACGCAGGTACTAAAAATAACACAAACATTGTCTGCTATCCCAACGACGAGCCCTAAATAGCTTTAGGTCCAGAATTCAGTTCCTGGTCTGTGAGTGCTATAAGCAAACAGAAGAGTGCATGACAAAGGCTCATTGTTGTGAGTTCAAAGGCAGAAGACGTGAGATTCGAGAGGAGTAATTACAGCCTGAGCGTCTCCGGTGAATATGAGTTTCTCCAGTTACTGAACAGACCGACCTGCCAGATTACTGTAATTACAGCGACCCTCGTACTCCACACTAACAGCTCAAATTACAGCCGAGTCTATGTCAGCAGGAAGAATATCTCAAGTCACATGTGTTTCTATAGCGCTTTATACAATACAGAATCAATGATTCATACTTCATCAAATATGAAACCAGTTCAAATTTCAGCTGTAAACCAGCTCGAGTCGTTATTCAAATCAGATCTGCAAAATTAATCAGTTACGAAACTAAATTGATTTCAGCTCTAAAGCAGTTCTACACAATAATATATTTAGATCAAGTTTTCACATCTGATAGTAGCAATGCATTTAGATCAACAATATTGCTGACTATTAATTAGGATTGGGTATTGAAACTCATTTTATAATTATTTTTTTTCACAAGCTTGCAATTTGGATTTAGATATATATGCAAACAGGTCCAGTACGTCAATTTTTAGCAATGAAATGTATTTAGACTAATCCTGTAAAATACTATAAACCCTGTCAGTCATTCATAAAATGTTAAATTGTACATAAGGCGGTTTCTATAATAAACACATATAATACAATTTTGATGATATAATTATAAATCTACTGCAGTTTGTTGTTGAAATATAAACATTTAAACAGTGGATGTCGTAACATGTTTTCTTGATGGATTTATTCAAACATACTGTGCATTAAATATTGAAGACAACAGGTTTAGTATAAATATAATTAATATGTTATATAGTGCACATATTTATCAAAATGCTCCATTCTGGAGTTATTTTTTCTAGCTGTGAGTTTATGATCGTATGGTAAATGTGATGTTAGATGATCTCAAGCTGTTTTATTGGCATCTTTCTGTGGTTGAATCACTGATTGATCGATTCATGATTCATGATTCGTCTGATGTTCGTTCATGTTTTTTGCTGCTGTAACTAGTAGTAAAGAGGAAGAGATTACCGGTGATCTGTCAGCAAAAGAGCAATAATAAAAGATTTACTAATTGGATTTAGTGATGAAAGTGAATTGAAAGCTGATACTAAGTTTCATATCAAATGTAACAAAGCACAAAGATTTGTCTGATTATTGGATGTTTTATTCACACATCAACGTTTATCTACTTCTTGGGACTTAAGAATCATTAAAATGAGAATTAATTATGGTAACGCTTTATTCCGATGGTCTCTTTTTGGTTGAGCATTATGTTGACTATAAGTAACTTTGCACAACTAACTCTCATTAGAGTACCAGTAGACTGGTCATACAAAATGCATGCTATTGTTTATTTAGTACTGATCTGAATACGATATCTCACATAAAAGATGTTTACATGTATTCCACAAGAGAAAATAATAGTTGGATTTATAAAAATGATCCAGTTCAAAAGTGTACACACCCTTGTGTTCTTAACACTGTGTTGTTTTCTGAATGATGCACAGCTGTGTTTATTAGTTTAGTGATAGTTGTTCATGAGTCCCTTGTTTGTCCTGAACAGTTAAACTGTCTGCTGTAAATCCTTCAGCTCACACAAATTATTTGGTTTTCCAGCATTTTTGTGTATTTGAACCCTTTCCAACAATGACTGTATGATTTTGAGATGCATCTTTCCACACCGAGGATGACTGAGGGACTCATACGCAGCTATTACAGAAGATTAAAACACTCACTGATCCTCCAGAAGGAGAAACATGCATTAAGACCCAGGGCGTAAAAACTTTTGAATTTGAAGATCAGTGTAGATTTAACTTAATTTGTCTTCTGGAAAACATGTAACTAGCTTCTGCGGCTTCTAAAGGGCAGAACTAAATTAAAAAATATGATATTTAGGCAAAACAAGAAAAATATACACATCTTCATTCTTTTCAAAAGTTTTCACGCCCGGGCTCTTAATGCATGTTTCTCCTTCTGGAGCATCAGTGAGTGTTTTAATCTTCTGTAATAGCTGCGTATGAGTCCCTCAGTCGTCCTTGGTGTGGAAAGATGCATCTCAAAATCATACAGTCATTGTTGGGAAGGGTTCAAAAATGCTGGAAAAGCAAAGAATTAGTGGGAGCTATAGGATTTTTCTGAAGAACAGCAGACAGTTTAACTTGTTTGTTCATGAGACAAACAAGGGACTCATGAACAACTATTATTAATCTAATAAACACAGCTGTGGATCATTCAGACAACAACACAATGTCAAGAACACAAGGGTGTGTAAACTTTTGAACTAGATCATTTTTATAAATTCAACTATTATTTTCTCTTGTGGACTACATGTAAACATATTTTATGTGAAATATCATATTCAGATCAGTACTAAATAAACAATAGCATGCATTTTGTATGATCCCTCTTCAAATCAACATTTAGCATTGACTTCAACTGTACGTGTCAACTAACTCTCATTAGAGTACTAGTAGACTGTTTGCTTAATATCTGCTATTATTGTGTCCCAACAGACATTCTACTGACTATAAACTTATTCTAACCCTACCAGTCTACTAATACTCTACTAACACTCTAATGAGAGGTAGTTGATATGTAGGTGCAATATTACTTATAGCCAACATGTGTTAAAGAGACGTCAAAATAAAGATAAATGGTCTTTAAAATCAAATTAATCAAAGGCGATAGGAACAAGAAACCTAAACTCCATCAGGGACAGAAGTACCAATTCTCCTGAAGCATTTCTAGTGTTTTTGAGTGCATGATGTGTGTTTAATGTCTCTCCGATCAGGTGATGTTTCCACGAGTGGCTCGCGTGTGTAAGAACGACCGCGGCGGCTCTCAGCGAGTGCTGGAGAAACAGTGGACGTCTTTCCTGAAGACGCGCCTCAACTGCTCCATCCCTGGAGACTCGCACTTCTACTTCAGCATCCTTCAGGCCGTCACCAACGTCATCCACATCAGCGGCCGCGACATGGTCATGGCCACCTTCTCCACGCCGTACAACAGGTACAGAATTAGGGCTGTCCTAAAAAAATGTGAATTTTGAATATTCGGCGAATTTATAATAAAATACGCAAAAACGTTGCATTTGAAATTTAGGTGTGCGTCACGCTGCCTTATCAGTGGCACACAAGATGCGATGAAGTGCGTTTTAAAGTGCCCCTATTATGGGTTATGAAAGGTTCATATTTTGGTTTTGGGATTCAACAGGTTGACATGCATGCAAGGTCAAAAAACATTCATTGTCTAATAATATGCATTTATTTTTGTATGATCCCTCATACTTGGTAAAATAATCAACATTTTGCAGATTCTGTAAGGTGTATGTAAACTTTTGACTTCAACTGTAAGTGCAAAGTTACTTATAGTCAGTAGAATGTATGTTGGGACACAATCACAATAAAGAGTTAGCAGATATTAATCATAAACAGTCTACTAGTACTCTAATGAGAGTTAGTTGACATGTAGGTGTAAAGTTACTTATAGTCAGCAGAGAACTTAGATAAGGTTTGTCCAAGAACTTGCTGTATTTGTCCTTGACGTCTCGAAAGGGGTGGGAAAGTCACTAAATCTAGCTACAAAATGACTACATTGGCAACCGTGGATAAGACCTTGTTTCATGACTGATATTCCTGTGAATGAACTCATGTTGATGGGAAGGCGACACACAATGACCCTGTTAGTCAGAGCTTCTGTCTCACACAGATTCACAGTTCATACAATCACAATCCGGCCCTTGTGTGCCGCTCGTGTCCGAGCCGGAGTGATTGCTGAAAGCATGTCTCCGTGATGAATGTGTTACAGTATCCCGGGATCGGCCGTCTGCGCGTATGACATGGCGGAGATCGCGGGGGCCTTCAGCGGACGCTTCAAAGAGCAGAAGTCGCCCGATTCCACCTGGACGCCCGTCCCAGAGGAGAAGGTGCCCAGACCCAGGTATCCGTCCCACACGCTTCCATTGGGTTTCTACGTACGGTCCAGCTCTCAGTCATTCTCCTCGTTCACCGAGAGACACTGCTGACCAAACCAGTGTTCATGCACTGCTATATTTGGCTTCCATATCATGCCTTCTTTCAGTCCAGTGGAAAGAAAACATGCAAAACACACATTTAAATGTTTATTGTATTGCACTTTATCTATTTGCGTCTCTAGATTTCAATCTTTAAAGAGTTTTTCTCTTACAAACAGCAAACAATACAGTTTTATTCCTCTCTATATTCTGAAAGCTTGTTCATATTTCATTCCTACAACATTTTACTCATAAAAACTCATGAAAATGTCTGTTTACAGTATTTTATATAGTGCTGTTAAACGATTAATCACATGTATTTTTATTATAAGAAATGTTTTTATATTAAATATATTTATGTAATATAAATATACTGTATATATATATATATTGTAAATGCTTTAAATTATATATATATATTCTATGTCTGTGTTTTTATTTATGCATAATAAATACACACATACTATGTAAACAAAAAACTTTGATTTTCGGATGCGATTAATCGCAATTAATCATTTAACGGCACACTTTTTTTTATTTATGGAGTGATAAAAAGAGAAATCAGACAAGAATTATGAACCTGACTCTATCCAATATTGTATGTAAATCAGTGTATATTATTATATAATGCCTGTATATTAAATTAGACACTGATAATTTGCATATTTAAACATAACATTTAAGAAAACGTGTCTTAATGTACTGTGATTGATCAAATGGAGAAGTATTGTAAGATGCTTATAGAAGCATCCTATAACGTCTGAGAGCCAATCAGAATCGACTATTCAACGTGTTCTGCGATAATCAGCTTTAATATGTGCATTCACGTGTAGTCTTATAATGATTTAACTCTATTTAAGTTAGATTTAATGTAATTTATTTTTTTATAATAAATAAACTAATAAAAAATGTTATTATTTTTTTTTATCAATAATTTTATTTTAATGTATTTGTCCGTGTTATGCACACACACGCACATAAACCTGATTCTCCAGCTGATTAAATCGTCTCTCTGGCACGTCTTTGTGTCACGAACGGCGGGATTATCGCCTGCACTGATTAACATAAAATGATGCGTTTGTGTGAAACGAGGTCAAGTGTTAATGAGAGCGGCCATGCCAACCACGTCTCAATGTAATTTTGTTTCCTCTGTGCGGGAATGAAGCAATACAGAAGCATAAGCCTTCCTTCATTCAACACATTTATCGCAGGCAGGCAGCTGAGATTCATTACAGTGATCTAACTGTCCAGTTCAAGGCAACATATTCATTACAGTGATTTAGGCTCACTGTCGTGTGATTATAGCATTAGTTGGTCAGTTGTGTGCTGTTCATATCACTGATGCAGTAGATGTTCACCGCTGTCGTCTTCAGGCCGGGCGTCTGCGCTGGATCTTCCTCTGGAGAGAAGTTCAAAGTGTCCAACGAGTTTCCAGATGAAACTCTGAACTTCATCAAACTTCACCCGCTGATGGACGAGGCCGTTCCTTCCATCGCCAATCGCCCGTGGTTCCTCAAGACGATGGTTCGGTGAGTTGAGTTGGGTCAGAGGTCCTTCTAAGACGTGAATTATGCATGGAGATTATGCAAATACGGCTTGGTGCAAGTCTTCATAAGCGCTGCTCGTTTTCGTGGATGGATCGAGTCATTTGCGTGTGATTCAGACACAAAGCCTGAGTGATTCATAAGTATCTGGAGATATTTAAATGATGTGACCCTGGAGCACAAAACCAGTCATAAGGGACCATTTGTTTTTATTGAGATTTATAAAAGTATACATAAATAATCTTTCCATTGATGTATGGTTTGTTATGATTGGACAATATTTGAAAATCTGGAATCTGAGAGTGCAAAAAATTCTAAATATTGAGAAAATCATCTTTAAAGTTGTTCAAATTAAGTTCTTAGCAATGCATATTAATAATCAAAAATTAAGTTTTGATATATTTACGGTACAAAATATCTTCATGGAACATGATCTTAATATCCTAATAATTTTTGGCAAACTATAATTTTGTCCCATACAATGTATTGTTGGCTATTGCTACAAATATAGCTGTGCTGCTTATGACTGCTTTTTTGCTGCAGGGATACATATAATATAAGCTCGACCCTGAAGGAAAGATCTCTAAAAATCCAAAGCAAAGCAAAAGACTGCCGTCTGTCTTTCTATAATGAAGTGGATTATGGGAGAGTTATCTGTTCTAGCAGAACGAGACTCTTTGAAACAACGTCTGCTTTCAGTCTGATAAGTTTGTTCATTTGGGTTTGTGTAAATGTGCTCCAGTAAAACCCAGTTATTGAAAACACATTTGCTGAATGTATTCGTTTCTCTCAGCATCAAAGACTCCACCGATTTGGAAAGATGAATCATTTGTCGTCTTATTTCCATCTCGCCAGTTTTAATCACCCTGAAAATGTATTTGCATACGGATTTGGAAATTATACATACATTTGATTAACTCTGAGATGAGCTGCTAATTGGAGTGGCAGTTGCCAGATTACACGCTTTAATTCCTTTAGCGAGAGCCGAGGCGGAAAACCAATGGAAATTTCATTGTAATAGTGTTCATTTTGTCAGTCGTTTTTAATCTAGACTTAGTCAAATGTCCTTTTTAGTTTTCATTATATATGTGACCCTGGAGCATAAAAGCAGTCATCAGCAGCGCAATAGGCAACAATACATTGTATGGGTCAAAATTATACATTTTTCTTTTATGCCAAAAATCATTAGATATTAAGATCATGTTCCATGAAGATATTGTGTAAATATATCAAAACTTAATTATTGATTAGTAATATGCATTGCTAAGAACACCTTTAAAGGTGATTTTCTCAATATTTAGATTTTTTTGCACCCTCAGATTCCAGATTTTCAAATATTGTCCTATCATAACAAACCATACATCAATGGAAATATAATTTATTCAAATCTCATTTTAAAAAAACTGACACTTATGACTGGTTTTGTGGTCCAGGGTTTACATTTACTCAACTTTTGTTTAGTCAAGGTTTAGTTGACTAACCCCCGGTTTCACAGACCAGGCTTAATCTAGTCCCAGACTAAAATGCAAATTTGAGCTGTCTCAACTGAAAATATCTTGCTCTGACATATCTTAAAATTGTGTCATTGTTCTGTCAAGATGCACACCTTAATATTTTCCACAAAATTATAATGGCGATTACTGATCATGATTTTTGTCGTTTGATAATTTGACATCTGGCAACACCAACCATGAAAACATGTGGAGGTCGAGAGTTTTCTCTACTCTTTTGTTGAAGAAAATTTGAGTTTAAATTTTTTAGTCTTGTTTTTTGGTCAAAGATAATGCGTGTTGATAGTAAAGTCAGTCTCGTCTTCGTTCATAGTCATAGTTTTCATGCGTTGTAACCCGTGTTCTGTCTCTCTGCCAGATACCGTCTGACACGTATAGCCGTGGATAACGCCGCCGGCCCTCATCGCAACCACACCGTGGTTTTCCTGGGATCGGAGCGAGGAATCGTGCTAAAGTTCCTGGCCAAGATGCGGAGCGGCTTCTTGAACAACAGCCTGTTTCTGGAGGAGCTGAGTGTCTACAACCCAGAGAAGTGTGTATTCCATTAGGACAAGCCGCTCTGTCATTTACACCCGTTTATCAGGTTACAGCGCGTGGTTAGTAAATTAAAGAGCGCTGCTGGTTTGGACCGCCAGGCCTTGCTGAATGATTAAAGCAAAAAGAGAGTGTGGTTAATATGTGCTGACGGCCACGTCACAGCGGAATAAACAGGCAAACGCTGCCCACCAGGCTTTTTGAGGACAGCGATGCTGCGTTTAACTTCAGCATTTTACATTCATGCATTTAGAAGATGCTTTTATCCAAAGCAACTTACAAAAGAGAAACAAAGCAATTTGTCTAAGAGCCAACAATATGTTTAATGCATAACGCCAAGCTTTTGAGAGAACTGGATGAGGAAGCAAACTGGAGAAGAGGAAAAATGCAGAGAGAGAGGATGTTTTTATATTAAAGCAACACCGCAGAACCACATTACTGTGATTTACCATGTTCAAAACAATATACTGGATTATTGCTTGAATATTGAGGAGATGCTTGTGTTTTATTAACAATGATCATAATGATCACAAGCTTTAGTTATTAGCATAACTGTGTGCAAAGCAACAAGAAACTTTCCACATGAAGCAAATGTGAGTCTACAGTAAAAAAACAAACACTTTATTACAATTTTATGAATTGTGTGAATCTGTGGAATTATCTGACATAAGCTGATGTGAATCTGTCGAATGATCAGGTGTGAATCTGAAATGAATCTGTCGAGTGATCAGATGTGATTGTGGAATTATCTGATGTAACCTGATGTGAATCTGTAGATTGATCTAGTGTGAATCTGATGTGAATCTGTCGAGTGATCTGTTGTGAATCTGATGTGAATCTGTTGAATGATCTAGTGTGAATCTGATGTGAATCTGTTGAGTGATCAGATGTGATTGTGGAATTATCTGATGTGAATCTGTTGAATTATCTGACGTAACCTGATGTGAATCTGTAGATTGATCTAGTGTGAATCTGATGTGAATCTGTCGAGTGATCTGTTGTGAATCTGATGTGAATCTGTTGAATGATCTGTTGTGAATCTGATGTGAATCTGTCGAGTGATCTGTTGTGAATCTGATGTGAATCTGTTGAATGATCTAGTGTGAATCTGATGTGAATCTGTTGAATGATCTAGTGTGAATCTGATGTGAATCTGGTCTGAATCTGATGTGAATATGTCGAGTGATTTGATGTGAATCTGTCGAGTGATCTGGTGTGAATCTGATGTGACTCTGGTCTGAATCTGTCGAGTGATCTGGTGTGAATCTGATGTGACTCTGGTCTGAATCTGTGGTGGTGTTCAGGTGCAGCATTGACGGCGTGGAGGACAAGCGCATCATCAGCATGCAGATCGACAGCAGGAGTCACTCTCTGTTCGTGGCCTTCACCTCGTGCGTGGTCAAAATCCCGCTGTCCCGCTGCGAACGTCATGGAAAGTGTAAAAAGTGTGTATGCTTTCTCTCTATCTGAGCTGTTCATGCAGACCACTGTCCTTTCTCCACATTAACCCCTCGTGTGTCTCTCTCAGGTCCTGTATCGCCTCCAGGGACCCGTACTGCGGCTGGATGTCAGAGGGCGCCTGTAAAGAAATCCCATCGGACCCAAAGTAAGCGGCTCATTCTCAGTCTGTAATTATAGATGGTGTGTGCCAAACACTGATGTCAGTCTTTCCTCGCTTTGTGGTTTGAGCTGCTGGAGTTTCTCATCTGGAAAAAAGCATTTGACCCCAGAAAGCCTCCATAACTCATCTCTTTATTAATATAGCGTATTGAATACACAGTATGTTTCCGCTGTCGTCGTCACATGAGCTCATCAGCACGCATTTTATACGCTGTTATTATTTCTGTTCTGATTGAGTTTTCCACTTCAGAAAGCGAGCCGAATGGAGGTTATGTGAGACCGGCTTGTGCAATTTCTCTAAAGTGAAGGATTATGGGATACGATCTGTGTCTGCAATTCAAAGGCTTTTGACTGGCTTTTTCCCCATCGTTTCAGAAAAAGCTTTTTATGAAATGGACCCTGATAAAGAAGTAGGGCGGCCATCCGTACGGTTTTAAATTGGACATTCTGGTCTATCCGCTCATTTGTCTTATGCTTTATACAATGGTATATCATAAAAAATGACAATGATATGTTCAAGTTTATATGAAGTAATGTACATTTTAGACACAATATTGTCATTATGTAAAGTTTTGCTCCCAGATTAACACAGCAATGTTTCATTCCTGAATAATTAAGTGTTTTTGAACGAATATAGGAGTCACTGATTTAATTAGCCATTCATAAAGGCAATTGCTAAACTCAGAAGTGCATACTAGTATACTAATCTTACAATGTTTTACATCGGTTACACTTTATTTCAATAGTCCACTTTAGACATACTACTAACTTTGTAACTGCATATCAACTAATTATCATTAATTTGCAACCACATGTCTCCTAACTCTCAGTAGGGTAGGTTTAGGGTTGATATAATAAGTTGACATACTTGCAAAGTTTCTCACAGTCAGTATGTTGTTTGTTATGGACCCACCAAAAGTTAGAAGATACTAAGCAGAGTCTACTAATACTCTAATGACTGCTAGTTGACATGTAGTTGCAAAGTTACTTACTGTTAGTAGAATGTCTAACATGGACTATCGAAATAAAGTGTTACCTTTACATCTTTGTGTGGCATAAGTAGTAAGAGTAGCATGTTAGTGCACATTTCCAAAATCAGCAAGACACTTGTTTCGTTCCTGAATGTATCAGCTGTTTTAAACGAATCAGTGAATCAATGACCAACTACTGGTGGTTTTAGTTTCATATTCTAAGTATCATTTAATTGTTTTATATTCAGTATATTTCATATTTAACACATTAATCTCCTAACATTGCATAATTGTAGTTGCAGCGTAAATGAGCATCTCTGAGCCGCATTAAACAGTCAAAGACAAATTTAGTTGAATATGATTTAATTTGATCAGTAACTGGTTTAGGATTGTTTTTCAGTTTTTAACCTGCCTTCATGAATCCTGAAAAGTGTTTGAGGTGTTCTCGTGATTCTTCACAAGGATCTGATCTCATCTGAGCTCGGTTTCATTTCAGTGTATTTCTCTCATCTGTCAGATGATGAATCTCTCGCTGGATGGTCGAGGGTTGAATAATAATAAAGAGCCGCTCTTCATCGCAATCCAGCCAGCTTTAGTGAAACTGCAGAAATCTCTGCTTCATTTTCTCATGATATTGTTTGAATGACACATTGACTCACTCGAACATTTATTAATATTGTTTGAAAATGTACTTGAGATTGAAGTCAGTGAGTGTGAAATGGAGGTGTTGAAGTCACTCGCTCACTGCGTGTGTGTGTGTGTGTGTGTGTGCGCGCAGATGGCCGTTCGAGCAGGACGTGGAACAGGGCAACACAGATGGACTGGGTGACTGCCAAAGTAAGCAGAACCCGTTTACTGAGCGCTGGACGCTCCTCAGACACAGCTGCACTCGACAAGAAGACTCCTTCACATCAGAAACTACAGCAAATATCCACCCTAACGTTGTTTATTATATGCGTGCTGTCACTTTAAATGCTTGTGCTTTAAAGCAGAATGGATTCTGATTGGCTGGCAATGTTTTAATCATTCATCAGCTGGAAATTGATTCCAATAATTGCCATTCTAATAAGAAATAATGAATTTGGGATTTTCGCATGAGTTCTGCAAACGGATTTGACTTATTTTAAAGGCTGTGGCTAGAAGCGATACAGCGCTTCAGTTTGCCGGTGATCATCTTTAGCTCAGCGCACGCAGCTCAAACAGCAGTACACAACTAATAACTATGATTGGAAAAGTCGTGTATATAATATTCTAATGAGAACATTATTATAAAACGTTGTGAATTCTTTGGGTTTAGTTGCCGTGTTTCAGCGCGTTGTTATGGGAAGCCAAGTGCGCGAGTTACACATCTGACTAGCACAAAATAAATTGTGCATTTAAGTATTTTTGTCCATATATAAGTTGTAATATTATGTTTATGTTCTATAAATATCTGATTCAGCCTAATTAACTGGCTATAACAAGCGCTTCAGTTTACCGGTGTTCATGCAGCGCACGCTTCTCAAACAGCGGCTATTTAAAACAGTGGTAGTCTATTAATGTGTTACTTTTTTAAATCACTGAAGCATTTTTATTTTCTCATTATTATTTTCATCAACAATTTTAATATATATTGATATTAATATATTAATATGATATTAATACTAGTAAACAAGACACAAACACTAAGTAAGAAAATCATGTTTTGCAGTGTAGTTGTTGTGTGCATGTGTAGTTTTAATTATTAAATCCTTCTATTTATCGTTATCTTATCAGCACTGCTGTGAACGAGTCT
>QVTF01006500.1:0-27389 GCA_003573665.1 Oxygymnocypris stewartii
AGATTTATTGTTAATTTATTCATATTTATGCACATAATTATATTATAGTAATACTAGTATATTATATTATATTATATGATTTATAAATATTTAAAATTAGCTTTTTTATATTTTCAATTTGATATTTATAGTCATTTTTATTAATTTATGTAATACTTCGATTTAGCTTTAACCTATTTTAATTTCAGATTTATTTTGAGTAATTTTAGTACTTCAAATGAAACCTTTATTTCAGTAATGCCAAGGCAACATTTAATTAAAAATTTTACTTCATTTATTTATAAAAAGAAATTAAGCTTCTATTTTTAATGTAATTTATTTCAGCTTTACTGTTATAACTAATGTGATATGCTATTATATTTATAGTTCTCAAAATGTTGAAGTAGTATTATTTATATATTTTCATTTTTTTTATATATAAAATAAATTATATTCTTTTTTATATTTTAATTTAAACTGATTTTCAGTTCTTTG
The DNA here is from genome assembly GCA_003573665.1 of Oxygymnocypris stewartii. Taxonomy (NCBI): domain Eukaryota; kingdom Metazoa; phylum Chordata; class Actinopteri; order Cypriniformes; family Cyprinidae; genus Oxygymnocypris; species Oxygymnocypris stewartii. Next base: position 475 of record QVTF01006500.1, read on the forward strand.
CAAAGGCAACATTTCATGTTTTTTCTTCTTTTTTTGGTAAAGTTTACATTTTTTATTTCATGTCAGCCTTATTTACGTTAACTTTTTAATAGTTTTACGTAGCATTAAATACACTGATTTATACAATGATCTGAAAAAGAAAAAAATAAGTTACTTACACTCAAAAGGTTTTTCACAGCGATGCCAGAGAAGAACCATTCAGTCAAAGGTTCTTTAAAGAACCGTCTTTTTATAATCCGAAGAACCTTCTTTCAACACAAAGAAGCTTCTGTGAATCAGGAAGGTTCTTCAGATGTTAAAGGTTCTTCTATGGCATCGTGAAGCGTGAACAGGTCTCTTTAAATGAGTCGTACCAGGATTGTGAATGAGATTTGAGAGCTGTGATGTTCAGCTCTTTGTATCTTTGTTTTTCTGGAGCTTCACTGTATGTAAAGAGGGTTTGTATCATTAAAAAGAACACACTGACACATCTGGAATTGGAAGAGCAGAATTTTTAGTCTAAACTTTCTTGATTCCCAGACGAAATGAAAGAAAGTGGTGCAGCGGCGGCATGTAAACAGATTTTCTATGCAAAGCTGCAGAAATCAGGGCGGCTCAGGAAAAGAGGGCAAACTCCTGGCCAACGTTAAGAGGTTGAGAAAGATGTGCTCTGGCACAATAAAGCACAGATTTAGAAGTGATTTAATCTCTTAATCAGAGCTGTAACTGAAGAACCGGAGGGCAGGATTGTCTGCTGCCAGACGATAGCATCCACGATGTGTGTGTGCATGTGTGTGTGTGTGTGTGTGTGTGCGTATATTAGGAGAGGAGTGTGGAGTTGGGCGCTTTAATGTCTCTTCCTGAGGTGCTGCTTCAGAAAGCGGCTGCAGTGAGGGATAAACACTCTCACCATCCAGCCCTCCGGCCGAGGCCTTCCTCAGCTTCACACACACACACAGACACACACCACACACAGACACACACACATGCACACAGACCCATGCACACAGACCCACACACACACACACAGACCCACGCACACAGACCCACACACACCACACACACGCACACGAACACCACACAGACCCACACAGACCCACACACCCACACAGACCCACACAGACCCACACACACACACACACACAGACACACACACACAACACACACAACACACAGAGACACACACACACACACACACACACACACACACACGCCACAACACGCACACAGACCCACACAGACCCACACACAGACCGACACACACACACACACGACCCACACACACACAACACAGACACAGACACACTCACACACACACACACACAACCGACACACACACACACAGACCCACACACACAGACACACAGACACAGACACACACACACACACACACACACACACACACTGCCCTCCTGTACATCTCAAAGTCTCTTCTTCCAGCCGTCCATCTCCCTGTATTTCACATTCTGGGAGTCTGTCCTCTGAAGGCTGGTCGAGGTCGCTCATGGCAACTGGCTCCTGAACGCTCTTTTTTTCTTGTTTTCTGGTCATGAGAAACCGTCTCGGTGTTTGTAGTCTAACCGCTTTGCAGATTCAGCCCGAATTGTCTTTGACTTTAACATTCAAAATCACCTTACAGACACACAGACCAACCATATATATATATATATATACAGTATTTTTTGCCTTTATTGTGATAGGACAGATCAGTTATTATATTATTATTATTATTATAAATGCAATACGTAATATTACATTGTTAAATATAAAAATAAAATGAAACAAATTGGTGTTATCATTGATACTGTATTAAATAAATAAAAACACAATTTTCAAATAAAGTTAAATTATTTTTAAAAATCTAATAAAACCAAATCAAACAAAATATAAAATAAAATTATTATCGAAGTTATTAGGATCATTAGTCACGTGCATATTATATACTACAGATATATAATAACCAGCTGGAATTTGGAGTCAGAATTCAAATTTTATGTATATTTAAAATATACTCTGAAGTATTTATTGGCATTTGTTTATCACAATATTATTTTCTAAAAGCAGCAAGCACATTATTTTAGAGTTCAGGGGCTTTCAAGCAATATTTGCAATAAGGTATGAGTATATATGAGTGTTGTCTGATAGGGCCAACGATACAGAAACAGAAAACCACACAAAAAATAAACACCGGACAATATTAAAACCATCCTCAGATGAAAAGATACTAATAAACCTATTCAGTTTTAGATGACGATCTAAATTGTTCAGCGAGAGTCTACTCAAACAATTGAACTCTGGCTTCTAATGGTTTGTAATCGCTTTCTTCTGCAGGCTCTTTAAGGTTAATTGATATCTATTTTAATTCAAGAACACTTTCCCTTAACGTTGCAAAAATGGATACAAAAGACAGTATTACAGGGACATTTAATTGAACACAGCCTGGTTAGATTAAGACTTTTTAATGCACTGTACAGTAGGCTCCACTGAGTTTGAGAGTTTTAATATGTTTCTGAGACATCCACAGAAGTCCTTCAAACAAAGACCTCTACACTTTCATTTCAAACCCCCAGAAACTCCTTCTCCAGTGTATAGCACTTCAAAAGTCCGCTTTGAAAACTAAAGCCTATCAATCAGCTTTGTATCAGCTGTGGGGCTCTTACTTATGCAATAACTGTCCTTTCACAAAGTCACTTCAGGCGAGAGCGACAGAACAACACGACAGAAAAAACACATCGCTCGAAGATTTCACGCGCGCTTTATTAACACAGAAAACCAAAGATCAAGAGAATCCAAACTTTCCGACTTCAGACGTGGGTGTGATTATTATGAAACGCTTCTTACGGTCGACGGGATGAAATAGCATTATTTACCAAAAGAAAGAAAACGTAGAAACAAACTCCCCGAATACCTTTCAGAAGACGACGAGGGAGAATATTCCAGAGAAGAGTGCTAAACGAGGGTCCTGTACTCTCCTGCTCTCTTTTATATATATAATATTAGATCAGATCCAATTTACGATAAGAAGATTGGTTGGAAGATTGGGGCTCAACGTCCGAACAAGGGGAAGAAGGGAATTTAAATGAGATCTCTCTTAAAAACACTAGCACCGTGCATGCAGATGTGCTGCTCATAAACACATGCAATAAAGATGCTCCAGCTCATGTACAAAGTCATATTTTATATCAGATATATATTTTCCTGCTTTGCATATTAAAGGTGTATAGTTCACTCAGAAATAGCTGATTTACCTCATCCTCATGTCTCCATATGCTGCTATTGAACACATTTTGAGGAATCTTTCCCATGCAACAACAGTGTGTAATCACGTCTGTCAAGCTTCAATAAGGATTATAAACATAATAAAGCACCATAACAGTATGCATATGATGCATGCATCTTCTGAATGACAGCTTGTGGCATTTGCTGCGACCAAAATACTTAAATCTTTGCAGATTTTTTTTTAAATAAGTTTCATTAATTGTGTATATTGTTGACTTTATGATAAATTGCTTGTGATGTTCCTCATTTGTAATTCGCTTTGGATAGAAATGCATGCATTGTAACGAGCCATATCAGTGCTAAATTGAAAAAAAGCATGCTTTGCAATGTGCCATACTTTAATGCAAAATGTTGAACAAGATTTGATAAATAAAACTCTAGAAGTACCAAATAAGTTCAGAGATTCGTTGCATTCTATAAATATACATTTTATTTGCTTCTGACATTCCTCATTTGCGAGTCGCTTCGGATAAATCATCTGTTAAATGACAATATGCATGCATTGTGATGTGCCATATTTGAATGTGATTTGAAAAACATATGCACTGTATTGTTGCATATTATGCTAAATTGAATTTTGTTTTTTTGATTGATGCAACGATTGAACAAGATTTAATTAATAAATAAATACATAAATACCCTTAAAATGCCAATAAGTTAACTGATTTATTTTGTAATATAAATATTGTTCACTAAATGAAAAAAGGGGAATAATGCATGTATACTGATGTGTAATATTTAAATGTGAAAAAGGTTGAACAAGATATGACATCTTTAAATACAATATTTATAGTATTTTGGCCCATTCCCCTCACAAAGCTTTCATATGGAAATTATGGAGAACTTCTATTGTAGCATCTTTGTTTCATCTTTTTTTTTGGAGGTTGACAGGATCGATCATTGCATTAACTACATAAAACACAGAATTGTTAATATTATGCTAAATATCCTAAACAGGCTAAATATTAAAAAAAGCTACAAGTTTGATCCATACCTGCACTCCCAGGAATCAAACGCATATTGATCGATCTACGGGAACACTTGAGAGTGAGTATATGAAGACATATTTTCATCTCTGACTGAACTATTTCTTTATATGTATACGCGGGAAACCAAAATAATCACTGCCTACACGAACTCTGCACTACTTTGAGAAGTTGGGTGTTAAACATTGCCAGCCAAACAGCATCTGATCAACTTAAACAAGTCTAAGTGAAGCTCGGAGCCGATATAAATTGCCTGGAGATGAGATGTTGAAAACACGCCACGCGATTCACTGTCAATATCTGCCAAATTGTGGGCTTACTGATGTTTTCTGTGTAACACAATATTCCACACACTCCTGCAGCCACTATAACAGCTGTGTGACGCGTAAGACCTTGAGCTGTAAGAGCAAACTCTGCCAGCCCGGCTCACAAATTCATTTGCAAATCTCTCTGACAATATGAAAGGCCGAGTCTATTCAGTCTGACACGGAGCGGAAAACGGCTGTATTTTCATGGAAAGCAGCGTATCGTGTTTGCTGCCGCGCAAACACAACGTTCATAGACAAACCGGACAGTCTGGTATAGGTTTAACGATTGCACTGACAGACTCGGAGGCAAGAACTGATCCCATTCAAAGTTCCACAGCCGACAAAGTGAGATTGACAAATTAAATCACTCGAACAGATGTGAGCCAGAATGAGTGTTTCTAGACAGAAGACCGGCCTCACGTTACGAGACGGGACGCTGAAGCGGTTTGCACCACTCGTGGGGTGTCACCAGAAGACAATTAGCCTATTGGGGCAAAAGCTGGCTGCTGTTCTAGCGCTATTAGCATCAGCGTGCATGGCTTGCCTTCTGGGATAGAGGCATAAAAACCACATATCCATAATCACATCTGCATAATTGCGTCATTTATTCTGCCTGGGCTCCAACATTTCTGACTTATGGTTTCATGCATTTAAACAGAGTTCGAGTGAATTACCCAAGACAAGAGCATTAGCAAGTGCGCACAGACAGCGTTCAATTAGCTAAAACGCTTAATGCAGCTCCAGCTTTGCAGGTTTTATTCTCTTTCCTATCGAAAAAGCATCAGCATCTGCAGCTGTGAACGATGGAAATGAGCTTTCAGACAAATGTTGTTCTTTTGAACTTTCTGTGCATCAAATAATCCTGACAAATAAAATTGATCAATTTACACACAAAAATATGATAATCAGAAATGCTCGCTGTACAATTTTATAGTTTTTTTTCTGTATTTTTTTTATCCAATGAATGTAACCTTGATTAGAAACTTCTTTCAAAAATATATATATAGAATATAGAAATCTTCATATGCTGCCATATATATATATATATATATATTTAAACACATAATATAATAGTTAATAAGTAAAAAATGTTTAAATAATATTAATATAGGCCTATTATTATTATTATTATTATTATTATTATTATTATTATCATTGCTTAATTGCTTCATATTATTATGACTTATATTGTTTACACATTTTGAACATGCATTTTGACATGTTGCACAAATAATTGGACTGGCTTCTTTTCAGCTCATTATTTTGGGGAATTTCTAAATTCTCTGAGAGAAGCAGCGAGCATGTGAAGTTTGTCATGGCAACCAGAAACATAGCGGCTACAATTAAAGCATGAGCCAATCTTTTAATAGCAAAGAAACGGTTTTCTGTCCTGCAAACCCTAACAGAGATGCTAACTACAAGACACTGCCTCTATTTTACTTCAGGACGTATTTCCAAAGGTATACACCTCCTGGAACTGTGACGTCAGAGGTCGTATCGTACATTACAGGAATTAGAGATGAGATTTGCAAGCCAGAAGGTTTTTAAAGAATAACAAGCACGCGTACAGTAAACACATCTGTGTATTCGACCAATGCGATCAGCAAATATCATGGAAAACATTCCCCATCCGAGGACTGGGAAACTGTGTCAGCTCTCCGACGCAAATAGCCTTTCTTCACAAGAAACCAACCCGGTGCTATTGTCATGCCGGTGAAATAGAACTTAAATCAACCCCTCAGAGAACACCTTTCATGTGTTTGCAGTAATGCCAGGCCATATCTCTTGTGACTCTAGTCACGTGTGGAAATACAACAGGCTTTTGCAGACCAAAAATGTTTTTGACACGAATGCAGTTTAGCTTGGCAAATGATAATTGCTCAGTACATAACCTTAGGGCCATTGATCGCTTTGGCTCATTATATCTAACGTTCTCAGAATAGTAAGTGCTCTTCTGCGCCTTTACGCTGCAGTGTTGAATCATTCCATTAGTTTGGGAGGTAACAGTGTGGGATTCTACCTCAAACCGCTTGCCTAACGAATTAGATTTAATGAACAAATGTTCTGAAAAGTGCTCCTCGGAGAGAGATCCTCAGAGAGTCGAGGCGAAGACTATCACAGCGTCCGCTAATCTTCATATGCTGCTGTTGTGCACTGGTATTAAAGACTGAGAGTCACAGATAACGGTGTTCCTGAATGATCTAAACAGTAAAGGTGATGAAGTGTGTGGCAGGACGCTCAGAAAACACGTGAAAGACGACGACGCAGTGCTTTAACTGGGTTCATTTAAAGAATGTGATGGTGCAAAATGCCTCACAGCTGCAGCAAAGTATTCTGGGAGCCGGATCACTTCAACACTAAAATGGCAAAAACTAAATAGCCAGGGTTTTGTTTGTTTTGGAAAGAAACTGAAACTTTAATCAGCATGGATGCATTAAAATAGATCAAAACTAACAGTAAACACATTTATAATTATATTAAACAATTATAATTGTATATAAAATAAATACTGTTCTTTTGAACTTTCTATTCATCAAAGAATCCTGAAAAAATAAAACTTGGTTTTCACAAAAAAAATAAGCATTGCAACGGTTTTGAATCATCATAACGACATTAAATGTTTTTTTAGCAGTAAGTCAAGATGGTTTCTGAAGATCATGTGACACTGAAGACCGGAGTAAAGACGCTGAAAATGCAACTTTCATCAAAAATAATAAATTACATTTTAAAACATATACACATAGTACACAATTATTTTGAATTGAAATAATATTTTATATTTTTGTATCAAATAAATGCAGCATTGGTGAGCAGGAGAGATTTCTTTCAAAAATGATTTCTGAAGATCATGTGACACTGAAGACTGCAGTAATGATGCTTTAAATTCAGCTTCGATCACAGGAATAAATAGCATTTTACAATACATTCACATAGAAAACAGTTATTTTGAATAGAAGACTTTTTTTCTTTTTCAAAAACACCTTGTCGTGTATTTTACGGTCCACAAACATGTCTACTTACCAGTCGATGATCCATATTCCTATTTTATGAATGATATCCATCCAGAGGATGTCGAGCTCCAAAAATAACAAAAAAGCACCATAAAAGCATCATAAAAGCAGTCGAACCGTGTTATATTCCGAGTCTTCTGAAGTTACACTATAGAGGGATATGAGGCAAGAATGACATTTAAGAGACTTTTCAGCAGAAAACAACTTAAATTTGGACCTCGTTCCTCACAAAAGAGACATCATAAGACTTCAGAAGACTTGGCACACAAATCATATTGACTACTTTTACAGAGTTCAAAAATCTGAACCACTCTCAATTTTGACATTAAACGTTGAGTAAATTATGACAAGACCTTCATTTCTTTGGGGTAAAATAACCCTGGGTCAGCATTATGGATGCACGATATTTATCAGAGCGATAAATTATCGATTGATGTGGTTGAAAATGACGTAATTTCTATTGCTCCGATAAATAAATGAAATCCGATATCTAGATCTGATAAAGTATGCTCGCTGGTAAATCATTCACTCAGTGTGATTTATCTGAGATTCATCCGCACTCCGAGTGCAAGTGACCTGCTTTAAACTGCAGTGACTCTCAGCTTAAACTTAAACTTAACATGTCTTCGCCGGTCTGGAAGTGTTTCTCGGTGGCAGAGGAGGACAATGCCATTGCTATTTGCAACGCATGTTCAGCAAGGATTCCGAGAGGAGGAAAAAAGCATCACGTTTTAACACAACAAATCTTATATATCGCTTGAAAGTCGTCATAGAAGCTGTATTAAGGGACGTTAAGCAGCCTCCACTGTTGGAAGGGTAATGGCATATTGTGCTTTCGCGACTTCAGCTGGTACTTCATGGCGTTCTGTAACCATCTACTACGAGAGAACAGCGGCGTTTTAACTACTTATGTAGTTAAAATGTTGCATTTTATGTTAAATATCATTTAATTCCATCAGTATACGATTCTACCATTAGTCTTTCATTTAATCTGTGTTGATTATTTTAAACTTAAGCTAATTTTAACAATTGTTTCCGTTTGTACAAAGATATGTCTGCTTAGCAACAGCACCTCGGGTAGCACTGAGACTAAAGATATGTGAAGAGAACAATGTAATTATTGCCTAAACATCCTCCTCATAATCCATCATTTGTATTTAAATAAATGACTTGTTTACGGTTGCTTAATAATTGTATGTTCTCGGTTAAGGCGGTGTAACCGCTTACTTCCAGTAAACATAGCCGATCCATTCGCAGCTGTTGCTTAAAGTCCCTAGATATAACTTCCTCATCCTCGTGCACTAAAAAGGTTGAATAGATGAATTATGTTTATGCATTAAATACTTGAATATAAATGTGTTGTTAACTGCAGATAAGCCATAGTTCTGTCATAGTTCTGTTAAACCATTTCTGTTACTAAGTATTGCGGTGCATTACACAAAAAACAACACTTGAAGAGTCAGGACTGATGTTTGCTATTATAGTTAGGCCAGAGCTACTAAATGTCAGTTTCATCAGTGCATCTTAGATTGTGTATTCTCCAGGGTGCACAAACTGCAGATTATATGAAAATTATAATGTAAAAATATGTGCTTATTGGTTATCGGAATCGGGCGTGAGAAGGACTTAATTATAGATTAAACATTTTCATATCGTGCATCCCTAGTCAGCACACTAGCATCTAAAAACAACCGTATTGATATTTCAGCAGCAGAAACAACAGTGTGTTTGTGTTTGAATGTGTTGTGCTGGATCACAGATATGGGGAATCTTTGTCATTGGTCTGGAATAAATGAGGCAGAACACAACAAAGACTCAACGTCCACGTCTGCAGCACAAACCCCCGCCGCAGCTGTTGAGAGATGCTGGGATGTTTGATGAGATCCTGACACACAATCATCAGGAGTCACTCCCTAAAAATAGCACTAATGGTGCAGACATATTTAAAAAAAAAAATTGGGAAAAGAAATGGAGGAATGACCATGGTTAGGGTTGGACACTCGAGCGGCTGCCCATCTTAATGCGCTCCTATTGACATTATTGATTTCTCATTTGGCGAGGCTCTTCTGTGCCCGGTGGGCTATTTGGACATTATAGAAAGCAGCAATGACGCATAAAGACCGGTGCACAGATTCACAGTGAAGACTGGAGACGTCTGTGTTTGCATGCGTTCTGTTTTCTGCTGCTTAATTAATGAAATTATACTGCTTTATCCAGCAGGTGCAGCCATTTGTATGTGTGTGTGTGTGTGCATGTGTGTATCTGTGTGTGTGTCTGTGTGTATTAAAGATAACTGAACTAAAATTAAATCTAAACTACTAAAGTTATATCTGTTCTTCACAAAAATTCCTCTGTGGAACATAAAATAATTTTATACATTTCAATGGATTGTTTGGTTCCCTTCATAATATATTTATTTTTGCTTTGCAAAAGAAGAAACTCAAAAGAAAAGGAAGGTCAGTAAATTAAGATAATATAAATATGCCTTTAATTAAATACATTTAGCAGCAGCAAACTGAAATGCAAAAATAAATCATTGCAGTTCATTGCTTAATCTTGCTGTTTTTCAGAGACTCGTGTCATTTAAGACGCTATGTCAAGTTAAAAGTAAGTCAACTTAGTAAAATACATGTGCATTCTTGAAAAATTCCTTATTCCTTATTTGCATGGATGTCAGTGCATGGGTTTTATTAATTGCATGTTTTCACTGTGTTTATTTCACAGTTAATGAATGCATTACATATCAGTCCCAGTTCAAACACAACTAGTCAGATTAGTTACCTATCCTGTCTCAAGCACAGAGTTGCATCATTTTCTGAAGGATTCACAGAGAATGACTGTGTTTTCGAGAGCTGCTCTCTGTCTGCTCTGTCCATTACACCACGAGGTCTCTCTGACCTGATCAGCCAGGCTTCGAGGGCAGTTTTCTGCACTCTTTTTGAGAGGTTCAAAACATTGAAGGAGTAAGACGAGACACAGCTCTGTAGGAAAGAAAAATCACACATGCAGACTTTCTTTAACGTCGCAGAAGTTTCTCAAATACCCCGTTTTACATTTATGCAAGAAAAAAACTATAGAAAATAACCATGTCTTCATGCATAGCTAGAGCAAAATAAATGAACTTTTCAAAGAACAAAGAAAAAAAAAGGCTATATCTTTTGTAGGCTACTGATTATGTGCAAGTGTTATTTCAGTGTCACTGTGATACTATTATAGTTACTGATACTATTGAAGGTGCCATAGAATGCATTGATACAATATTTAAATTGTTCTCTGGTATCTACATAGAAGGTATGTGGCTTAGGAAAGGGCAAAAAATCTCCAGAAACAGTTTTACATGTCCGTTTACAACCCTGAATGAAATGGTTGGACTGCAAAGAGCGACCAGAATACTTTTTGAACGGAAACGCTAACGCTACGCTGACTCAGAGAAGACGTTACGGTGCCTAAATGTTGAATAAAGTTGTATTCTCCTCGCTTCATAACATTACGACTGAACCACTGATGGCAGATGGAGTATCCTGGCGATGCTTTTCATACTTTTCTGGACCTTGACAGAGTTATTTGCTTGGCAGTCAACGGGACGGTCACAAGCATCCCGGGTTTCATTCAAAATACCTTAAATTGTGTTCTGAAGACTAACAGAGCTGATACGGGTTTTGGAACGACATGGGAGTAAGTGAAAATGACAACATTATAATTTTGGGATGGAGTATCCCTTTAACTATAGTGTAACTAAAAGCTAAAGGTTTTTTAGCAGGTGTACGAGGAGACATCGTAAATCAGCCAAGAGCAGCACATCACTTTATGCTGGTTTAAGATGTATTGTTATTCAACAGAGTTGTGTGAATGCTAAAATCCTCAAACAATATGAACAAAAATATGAGAAAACAACATCAAATGCATAATCTAGAAGGTTTGTAATTTTGGATGTTAATAAATTCAGCAGTGATGGGATGAACTGGATCAGAATTAGAAATGAAGCGATTAACCAAACGTCCTGATGTTTGTTGCTTGTAGCTGGTTTTGACAAAAAACTAAATTAATATGCAAAAGCTCATTATTGCTTCCTACGGAATTTTAAGAGAAAAACAAACAAACAAAGTTGATATTTAAACGAAACACCACCAAGAACTACATTACATTATCTCCCGAGTTATGAAGGAACAACCTCTGCGTGATTCAATGATTCCTCTGAGAGCTTGCTGCACTAATATTACAAGCATTTTAGATCTTTCCGTCTTATGCACAGAGGTAAAATCATCCGACGAGAGAAACAAATAATATTCAGTTTTTCGAGGGAATGATTGAAAGGCTTATGAGACAAAATCTCTCTTTGCAGCAGCGAGCGTGAGAGAGATGTGTGTTAATCATGTTTCTCTCCTCTCATTGTGCATGGAGTGTTTACCACTTGCTTTTCAGAGACGGCAGCCAATAAAAGCTACGGATGACAGTCGGTGGTGTGCGGTGAGATCATTTGATTCATTTCGCCGTTTTGAAAGTGACATTTTTATTCCATTCCCTAGAATTTGGAGTTTGTTTGCTTTGTTTTGTTTTTATGCAATGCCTCATGCAACCGCAAGAGCTTTCAACCCTGTTTCTATTCACTCCTGCATTTTAACAGGAAATGACAGTAAAATGAAACGAATATAAAAAAAGCCCTGCAAAATACGCACAAATGACGACCTGCCAAAGTCGCAAACCTCCGCACCGCCACAGGATCCATTTTCAGCTAATGACAGCAGTCACCACTTTCTGAAACCCTGTTATAAAGATCAATTCGATTGCGCCGTACATATTTTGACTCTCAAATCAATCCAAGGACATCATTTCTGTGCTTCAACATGCCCTGACAGACAAACAGCACCAGATCAAGAGGGTCTCTTGGCTTTCAGTGAAGCAACAGGACATGTATTTAGCCTTTTAGAGCCGTTCGATCGTACATAGAAAGGCGTCACGGACTTCAGGCGCGCAGCCATTAGCCGAGACGAGACCCGGGATCTATAAAAACACCAAAGCATGGATGTGTTGATGGGGTTTTGTCCATTTAGATGACCACTGTTGAGCTTTTTTGATTTTACAGACTGATTTAGACTCAAGTATGATGAGCTAAAACACAACGGAGCTGAGCATATTGGTTTTTACAGCGAATATGGAGTTTGGAAACAAATTGACTTGAACTCAAATGTAAAGGTTACTTTACATGGGACTGTGTAGCCAAAATACACTGCAAACAGAACAGCTTATATTATACCTAGATAGACTAAACAAAACAATCATACAAAATGCTGAGTTTTATCAATGCATTTTCTACACAAATATCTAGACAAACATTGTTGAGGCAAAATGTCAAGTATGGCTGGAAACAAATGAGTTAAAACTCACAGGACTGAAACAATGAACCCTTTTGAGGAATAACTAGTTATTAATACAAGTTTATCCATGTTTGTAGCATCAACTTTTTGAGTGAAGAATAACAATGGAAATGGTGCTTTATGTGGCACTTTATGTGGCACTGTGGCAATACACTGCAAAAGTACAAACAGACCAACTTCGACAGAATCATGGAAAACGTCAGATTGTATCAATGCATTTGCAGGTGCACTGTATGATAACATCATACTTTTGGACACTTTTTTGGAAACATGATAAAAACACACATAGGTTTCATCATTTACTAAAGCAATCCATCTGAAATTCTAGCTATTAAGGCAAAATGTTCCTGTGGCTCAGTGGTTAGAGCATTGCGTTAACAGCGCAAAGGTTGTGGGTTCAATTCCCAGGGAACACATATACTGACAATATAAATGTTTAACCTGAATGCACTGTAAGTTGCTTTGGATAAAAGCGTCTGCTAAATGCATAAATGTAAATGAAATGTAAATGTTGTAACTGTGTTAATTTCTAGAATGATTTATTTTCTAGACTAAAGTATGAAGAGCTAAAACTCAACGGGACTGAGACATCTTGGTTTTTACAGTGAATATTGAGTCCGCACAAGTACGGCTAGAAATAAATTGGTTAGAACTGAAACATTGAATACTTCTAATGAATAACTAGTCACTAAGAAACATTTATCCATCGTGGTATCAAAATCCTTGTAGAAAAACCATGTAAAGGTTGCTTTTATGCGGCGCTTCTTGACCAAAATGGTCAAAAAACAGACCAACTTTAGACAGACTAAACAAGATGCAATCATGATAAATGTAGCATTCTATCAATGCACATATTTGATAACATTATACTGCTGGACAATAGTTGGAGACATATGGTGGTTTTAGCATTTACTAAAGCAATTCATCAGCGTTAGACGGCGACTCGACTGCAATCATATCGAAAATCTACAAGGACACTATGACATTTTCAACCGGTTATTCGTGTGGCCTTTTGCCACTTTAAAATGGTACAATATAAGAGAAAGGTGGCAAATCCACTAGAGATGAATTAATAAAGGTTATCTCCTAAAGTAATTAGATCTCTAAGATGTATTTTCATTGCAGAACATTAGACAAAACCAGTTTGTCTCGGGCTGAAATGAGATCTAGTTTATGGCTTCAGATGTTTGGCTATAAACATTTTGAGTGAATTCATTACAAGGCTTTTCGCACTGCAGGGCTGAAGTGTCTCCACGGAGGATGTTTCCCCGTGAGAGGTGACCTGTTTTGTTTTTAGCTGTCAGCTGCAACCTGTCTTGGGTTCATTCACACAAACACACACTCATCATATCACACACACACACACGCAATCACCTTTCAAGTACTGTCATCTGCTCTGCTTGCCTCCAACCTGAACTCTCCTGTCATGAGCTCCAAGACAACAGATGCTCACCGCGAGACTGAGACTGCTCAAATCTCTCCAATTACAATATCAAAGAACAAACTAATGTGCTACTGAAAAACAAGCTAAAAACGTACATGCATATTGAGTAATATGCATAATATTCAAATATCAATTAAGCAAACATGGACATATATGGACTTAGGTCATTCCTTCAATAACAAAGTCTAAATAAGCAAAAAAATCCTTGTATTTCAGCTTCTTGCAGTGATATCTGTGTGTTGTGATTCAAATCATTACTATCAAATTGGGTTATGACTTGGATATTAACACTATATTTCAATTTAAATATTATTACATTTAAAATATTAGTTAATTTCCATTAAATGACACTGAATTGTCAATTAAGTAAACACAGCTTCAAGAAATAAAGAATAAAGACACTAATTAGTAATAAAACAAAACCAAAAAAATGGGGGGAAACTATTGAAAAATAAAAATATCTAGTTGATTTATTTAAAAAAAAAAAATTGTTTAAAAAAAACAAAGCTATTATCAAACATTCCAAATTTCTAAATTATGTACAAAAAATCTAGATTTTTATTTATTTATTAAAAAAAAAATTTGGGGGGAAAATATTTTCCACAATATTTATTTTTAAATTAACTTCAAGAAAAATGCAAGGGAAAGCTAATTAAATTAGCTAATTAAATTAGTTAATAATCATAGTATTCAAATTTAAATTAAACACAGAGCAAATAAAACAACAGAAAAAAGGTATGAAATAATATTTTATTTGCATATATTTAGTAGTAGTATCAAATGTTCAAGTCTAAAATATGAAATTAATAAAATTAATTTCGATTTTTTTTTTTTAAAGAACAATGATCCAATAATAAGTCTGAATGGCAATATCAATAACTAGATAGAATTGTTGTTGATGTAATTACGATTTATAAAAGTGTGTGTACATTTGCACAATTTAAGCTTTTTGAATTAGCCAATTATAGTTCATATTCAAATATCAATTAAGTAAACACTGCTTCAACAACTTAAAAAATAAGTAAATCTATAGATCTGCATGCATTTATACAGTAGCATCAAATGTTCGAATATAAAATGAATAAAACTAGTCATCAAACTACATTTATTAAAGTACAGCGACCAGATGAATAGCAATAACAATAACTACAAAACCGTTGTCCATGTACTTATGATTTATGCGATAAAGGCTAATATGTTTAACAACAGATATTGAGATGTACAAATATATGGTAAATATATAGTTTAGCATGTATTTAAAACTGTAGTATCAGATGTTCGAAGATAAAATACTAATTGAATAAAGCTACTTGTGAAACTATAGGCATATGGATTATTATGATAACAATGAATGGCGATGCAACAACTAGATAGAAGAGTTGCATGTAATGGTGGTTTAATAATAAATATACATTTTTATTTTTAGGTTTTTGCAAGAAGATGCATTAGACACCTAACGTCGCTGATGATCAGCCTGTGAGGACTCATTACTTCAAATTATAGAAAGATTTGCATCATTGCATTGTTTGCATTTATAGAGCATTAGCTTAGTCCCAAAGTACTGGCACTTCAGACATCTTACTCTACACACCTCCTGCGCACACGGATCAGTATTCACATTCACTTCCACCAAAGGCAATGTCCATGCAGCGCACGCGTCCACCTGCACACACACACACACACACACACACACACACACGCACGCACACACACACACACACACCCTAAACACCCACCCACACACAGACACACACACACACACACCCTAAACACCCACCCACACACACACACACAGACCCACAGACAGACACAGACACAGACACAGACCCACACACACACACACACACACACACACACACACACACACACACACACACACACACGCTGGAGAAATTGCCCAGTTATCCACTCTTGACAGACCAGTAACAACAGGCCTCATTCGCATCGATCGCGCTCTCCATAGACTCTCTCTCTTTCCTATCACTCAGCAATTAACACAGACAGACCTGAGCATGCATTCATTAACACGGCCGCCCCCCGGACACCGACTGACGCCATCACAGCGCCTGTTTACTCAGAGCAGGCTTTTTAAATTATCAATCAGAAAAGCAGAAATTGCATGTCCTCTACCTGGCACTGCAAATACAAAGTAGAGTTAATATCATAGACTTCCTCCATTCATCTCCCATAATCCCCTCTCTATTGGCTCTGCCCCCTGTAATTACACTGGGAGATTGATATTTGCCCTCATGGCCAAATGGATATGCATCTTCGGAGGGACTTTGAAAGGCGGAAATGACGATAAACCGTTCAGGAGACTTTTGTGTGATGCGTTATTTATCACTACCCCCTGATTGATTATGACTGGTATTGATAGTCAATACTTATGACTTAACAATGTCAATCCTATTTCTGCGACTAAATGCGTATGGGTTAACTGACCATTAAACAGTATAAAATAGTCTATTGTAGTAAATGACCAGTTACAGTAAAACCTAAATATTAGCATCCTAAAAACAAAAGTCCCATGGTACTATGGTAATAATATGGGTTTTGCATATTTGCCATGATGTGATATCATCACAACAATTTTTAAACAAGTCAAGCTGGTCTACAAAGTCTAGAAAATAAAGTCTAGTTTTAAAGTAATAAAAATAAAAATCATGCAAAAAGAAAAAACAGACACTCATATCTGAGATATATATTTTTTAAACCAAGTGCAAATGAGGATATAAAATATTTGAATATGCTGATTTGGTGCGTAAGAAATGTTTATAGTTATTATCAATGTTGAAATAATTAGATAACATTTTTTAAAGCTTAATTAATTTTTAAGGCTCATTAATGAGTAGAAAGGATGATATATTTTTTTTTATAACATTTATTTATTTGATTATTTCTTTATCTTTTGTAAAAAAAAAAAAAGTAATATTGTAACTTGATAAATTTAATGCATACATTTATAATTTTTTCTGACTCCCAACTTTTAACAGTAGTGTAAATTCCTTAATTTAACAAGCTTCGATGCTTTTATCAAAAACAATTTACTAACAAGAAAAATCACAAGCAATATTTCAAAAGAGCCAACAAATTCAAGATTACAAACCAAATCCAATTTGAATCCGATTTCTATTCATATAGTTGCTGCTTTATGACGACAGCTGACCTAAAAGAGAAAACTGGTCATAAAAGAAGCTGGCTTACGCTTGTTCTCTATAGCACCCCTTGTGGCGGTGCTAAAAATACAATGCCTATTTTTGTTCGCTTTATATATTGTGCTCTGCATTTCATAACGCAACAGTGGACTGCATGCATTTGCATTCAGGTGCTTGCAGAGAGTATGTTTCGTCAGATTTAAACAGGTCCAAACCGGCTTTTTTTCAAGCTCTTGCATTTATTCAGAAGCAGGACAATAAAATAAAAATAAATGAATGTAATGTGAGACTCCGAGCCTCCCCAGAGAGTGCGCGGCATGCATTTACACCAGAGAGCTTGCCTGACTCAGAAGTACAGTACAGATCAAAGGTTCATTGAGTTTTTTCTTAACAGTTCTGTCTGAAATCAATGCAGGAGCAAGAGCTGCAACATTTACGAGTTGTAAAAAACATCCCTTGTTCTTTGTAGACATCAGGATTCCTGTTTAACTCGAGGGAAAAACGCCTTCCAGAGTCCAGACGGCCAAAATCATAATCAACACGAATTCTCATCGTCTGGAACAAGACTGGATATCGTGTGGCAGATTTAGGCAGAGCTGCTTTGTTCGGACGCCACAGCAAGCTGAATCATCATGCCATTTCACTGATTAGGCCTTCATAAAATCACTGTTGCTTTCCGAGCAGAGTCCACGCGCGCAGATCCGCAAAGTCCTCCCAAAAAGTGTGCTTTCTGATCCAGAGCACACGGCTCCTTCTCCAGCAGCACATGTGTCTCGGAGAGGAAAACAGAAAAATACTTCATTTTCTGAACAAGAGCTCCCAAGATAGCTCTCTGCTTTGAGTAGCAATTAATGCATTTTCTTGCTCAGTGGCTTGTCAAACACATTAATCTGTGGCAAAAGGGTGAGAAGATAGAAGCTAGCGAATGCACGAGGAGTAGTAGGGGATACAGGAACACAATACAGCCAAGACGTTATCTGTCTGTCAAACAAAGCAGCATTTAACTTGAGTGATGTGCACTGAGTGACAAGCCGTTTAACCAGCGAGTGTCTTCTTACACAAATTACCCTGAACTATAGACTTCTGTCTGCAATTAAACGAATGCATAGCAACTCCAGCTAACACAGTAATGAGGCATTATAACGAGAACTAAAGCAGAAATAAACCTGGATCCATGTACTTATTTAGCCACTTGTTCGGATTCACTTAAAGCAAATTGAGCTTCTTTTTCATCTCTGGAGAAAAGAGCAACATAGCTGAGCACCGTAATGGGATACCAGCTTCCCCTTCAGGCGGTTTAATTAGTTTAACCAGCAAGGTGACCTTGGTTAACCAGCTCCAGCAGCTATAACAAAGCAGCACTGATCAGTCCGGACAACCGTGGATATTCATCTCAGACTTTCTTCTTTCTTGGTGCAGGGATTGCAAAAGTGCAATCCCTGCACAGCTTCAGGTTGTCATGCTGGTTTTTGGAGCATGACGGCTGGTCGACCAGCTAATGACTAGCTTAGACCAGCAAGAAACTAGTTATCATGTTCCAGTCACAGTTAGCAATAGTCCAGCAGGGATTTACAGGGAATGTCATATAACATGGTGGTGCTTCTGGAAAATGGTGGGGGGGGGGGGGGGGCAAACATGCAGTTTAAAGCACAGACAGGTGTGTAAATGTTCATGCACCTGCAGAACAAATGCTAGCATTACATACGCAAACAACTGCAAAGCTAATAGTAGCATTTATTCAACCCATCCAACTTTGAATGCACACAAGACTAGTCCTTAACTAACATTGGGTACTCTATTTCCCACTAACACCATCACAGCTGCCAGTTCTGGATTTGCCTGAACTTAGCCCTTCAAAAGATGCATATTATGCATTTCACAAAGTGCATTTGTTAAATGCATAAAATGCATTCAAATTTAAAATTATTTAGTGAGTTTATCAAACAGAGTGTGCATTGTGAATCTCTGAGAAATGCAATATTTTAATTAACTTAAACATTATATAGATTTAAAAGATGCATTTGACAAGGATGCATTAAACAGAAATGTACAAAATCAAACAATATGCAATGAGATCACTGGACAGAGTGATGCATTGGGAATTCTCTGAGAAAAAGTGACATTTCAAAGCATTTTAATTGTTTATGCATTAAGCACATATAGAAAAACACACTCATAGAAAAAGCAACAATTAAGCTCATAGTGAAAATGAAAAAGACAGATGCATCACATAAAATGTGAGCTGTATGATTATAGTTACAAGCCACGCGGTGACGCTCAGACATATAGAGTCTCACTCTATGAACACATAGAGCTGCAACTTCATTTTCAATGTATGCAGAAATACAGCAATATCTTCTCTGCTTAATTTCGCCTGAAAAGGGCGAGGAATCCATCGTCTCCGGGGTCTAATGCTGATAGACTCATTTTGCCAAGAATTAAGGGAGGAAAATATAAAATTATGCATGTCAGCTTCTGCTATTAAAGCAACTTACAGCATCAAGTAAGAACTCCCTCAAATAGTCTCAGAGCAGTTTGCTGGCAGTCTGACTCGACAAAGAAGCTGCGAATGCAGAGAGTTGAGCTGAAGATGGTGTGAGGAGTGCAGCAGGTGTGTAAGATTAGTATTTCTCTCTTGTCTTCTGTAGGTTATGAACCCTGATCTTGTACAATGCACTTTTAATGATCTCACACAACTTCTGCTTGCTCAAGAGCATTTCATAGATCGTTGACTTTGTTTATGAGGATTTCTGTAAAATGTCCTTATATAGGCATGTGTGAGCATTGACAAAAATACATCTGAGGCAGATTTATCAAGATGTCCCGTTCACTAGTACATCTGCCTGCTGAAATGTGCTTTGCAAACTATTTTCTCCATTACATGCAACTAAAAATAATATCGTGTATGGATAGTCAGTCTGCACATGCGGGTGTTGCTTGCCTGTGAAAAACTGCTGAATGTGCATAAATTGATCAAAAGTGACAGTAAAGATTTGTATAATGCCAAAAAAAGCGTTCTATATTAACTAAATGCCGTTCTTTTTAACTTTCTATCATCAAATCTATGACAGTTTCCAGAAAAAGAAAAAGCAGCACAACTGTTTTCAACATTGATAATAATTATAAATGTTTCTTGAGCAGTAAATCAGTATATTATTATGATTTCTGAAGATCATGTGACACTGAAGACTAGAGTAATGATGCTGAAAATACAGCTTTGAAACATTTGAACATATATTTGCATAGAAATAAGTTATTTTTAATTGTAATAATGCCATGTCAAAATTGTATTGTTTTTACTGTATTTTGATCAAATAAATGCAGCTTTATATTTGCACAAAAGAGACTTCTTTCAAAAACATAAAATAAATAAATAATTCCAACCACAAACTTTTGTATATTCCACGAAACCATTTTCTGGTTACCAACAAGTTACCAAACAAGCAGCCATTAAATCAAACCCTGAGGTGTTCCTAAATACACTGTCAAACATGCATATATCTTGCATTCTCATTCTTATGAATTAATAACTGAAAAACAATAACAGGGAAAATAGCAGGAGATGAGATCAGATTTACATTTGCACAACTAGAATTTACTTGCAGACTCCCATCTGAATACACGGGGTGTAAAAAACCTTGTTAAGATGCTGGTGGCTGGGAAGGTCGGACACACACACACACACACACACACACACACACCACACACACACACACACACACACACCCACACACAATAATCACACTTACTCAGCCCATTATATCCATAAATAGGATATTAACTAGGATGGCTGGAAGTCACAGAAGCGGATTGATCTCTGAGATAGCACAGCGTTGTTCGTGTGTTTTCTCTTCTTTCGTTTGCCTTCTTTCCAGCCCAGTGAACTTAATGTGAAAGGTTCTGGTCCCTAGCTGCTGTGATTTATTATTTGTTTTGACTCTTCACTGGTGAGATACATTTATAATGTGGGAACTGGGAATAATGCACTGATATATACGGGAGAAAAACCCCAGAAACCTGTTTGAATGTACTGATTTAGAAGCAGTACTTAAAGACCAGGCTAACAAATGTACGACTGCTAATAAAGCATTATATGCTTTGCAGCCAGCGCTGCTGACGTCACAGATGTGGAGGTGAAATGAATTGACGCAAGCGTTTCAGACGGAAAATAAACTATTCATTATACAAACATTACTTTGATTACTTCGAGGTAAATATGCTACGATCATGCAGATGTTGCCTGTTGATCCTGTGTCAAGTTTAGTTCGCATAAGTCATGTTGATTCTTAATGTGGATTTATATGATGCTGAATGTTTCAAATCCTAAAGTTAAAAAAAATCTATGCTCAGATTTGCCAAGTTATCAAAGTTTGCATCCATCTTAGTACAAACTCAAATATATCTCATCATATTCTCCTACAGTTAAATCATTTGAACTAACGTGCACACTCATATTATGGCTTATAGTTAACTAAAACCATTAAAAAAAACTTGATAATCTTTAGAGAATATAAAAAAAAAAAATCTAAATAAAAATGCAAAACAATATTGATGATATGATGACTAATTCAATTTTTTTTTATTAAGTTAAGCTATTAATAAAAAAATAAATGTACATAATGTAAAATGTAAAAATAATGCTGATGTTAAACATAAATGTATAAATATAACTAAATGTATTACAATCAAAGTGAACATTAAAAAACTATTGTTTAATTATTGGGAATGATTGATTTGTTTCTCTTCAAATCTACTAAAAAAGTAAAGTTAAAATAAAAATGGATAACATAAAAACAAAACTGATTCAAAATATGATTAAAAACTACAATAGTATCACAATGATACTCTTATGACAACTATTGACTCATTTCTGTCTTTTTTAGCCGAAATAAACAAACTCAATCTTTTAAATGCAGATAATTAAGAACAGCATTAAGTCTCTGAGCTCTGAAGAGCAGCAATAAAACGTTCCTCTGTGAAACTATGATTTACACGAGCGAAGAGCTGGCCAAAACGCATGAAATACCTTAAAGAACACTTACACATACGTCTCGCTCGCTTTCAACATAACTGTACTCCGATTTGAAGGCTCGCAGGCGCTGTTAATGAACAACATCCTCGCTGACGAATGTAGCTCTTAAAATACATTAAATTGGGCCCCAAACTCCAGCATCGTCGAGGGTCTCAATATGGTAGTACTTGTATTCAGCCACGGACGCACACAATTCATTAAAAGTGACATTTATTATAATAGATAAGGTTTCAATTTCAACTTCACATTTATCAAAATATCCAGAAAAATGTTTCTCAAGCAGTACATTGTAACAGAGTGAAATGTCTGTCACAGTTTTACCATAGCCTTAGAGGAATGCAATTAAGAAATCTAGGTGTTAATACTACGAGGCACAAGAGGGCGCTCGTTAGACACACCTGGACTGATAAAAGGTGAGCAGTTGTATGAAGAAGTAGTTCAGTTTGGGTAGAAGGAAGGCATGTTTCTTTGAAGCTACCTTGAACTGTTAGGTTGAAAAGTCCTAGTTGGGAAACCTTTGGTTTTAAGCTCAACATGTGAGTATATTTGAAATATTGTCATTTTCTTTTGTTTACAATATGAGAGGAATGCTTATGCTTGTTTTTGGTTTTAAATTCAACAGAAGGACTTTTTCCTTTTCCCTCTAATTTCATTCAATCATGTCTGATTGGGACTGTTTAAATTGAGTACTGTTTGGAGTGGAACAACTTTTGATTCGGTTTCTTTGTGGAGACTCATTCATCAAAAGTTATCAGCCATAGTGATCAACTGTAAAGCGGAGTACTGTATTTTCAACGCACTCAATGTTTTTCTTTGGAAA
The DNA here is from genome assembly GCA_003573665.1 of Oxygymnocypris stewartii. Classification (NCBI taxonomy): domain Eukaryota; kingdom Metazoa; phylum Chordata; class Actinopteri; order Cypriniformes; family Cyprinidae; genus Oxygymnocypris; species Oxygymnocypris stewartii. The sequence goes on from QVTF01006500.1 coordinate 23,864, forward strand.
GAATAACTCATTTTTGCCACAGGATGGATCATCGTTTCTCAGATAAGAACTTTAAGACGATTTCTTTGGTATAAAATCAAAGAGTAGGTTTCGAGATTTGTTGTTTATTTTCTTTTTTCTATATAATTAATTTGACACTTGAACATATTTTCATTGGGTGAATAAATGTAACAAAGAAATACTGGTTGATGAAGTTCATATAATGCTTTGTTTGATCTTAGTGAAAAACCCTCATTTGTGGCTATTCTAAAAACCAAAAGAAGGTAAGAAAAGTTACAACATCAACATAATAATAATTAGAAATCTCTCTTGATTTTTTTAAAGCAAAATTAATATATTAGAAATGTACTTAAAACCAAATATTTGTTTCTTTAATTCAATGTATTTTGATATTTATGGCTGCCATGCCATCAGTGAGTTGTTTTAACATAACCTCACATGAAGTACACAAAATGGATCAATTTAATGAATGCTTCTTTCACTATTTTCACTTAAAATACCGGAATAAAAAAAAACTAAGCAGAAATGTTTAAAGATATGTATTCCAACATATGAAAATACCCACACAGAACATAACATGGCATAGCACAACATAATAATTGATAAATACACTTAAATTGATTAATTTAATGAACTCAATTTTACTTTAAATACAAATAAATAACCGAAAATGTGCATTGATGTGTATAGATTGTTCAACAATAATAATCTGAAAATGCCTTAATACAATATAATAAATTATTTAAATATTCTTAAAACTGCACAAAAATGTATGAATTGAATGAACACTTGTTTTTCACAATTCAGAGAATGTGAATATAGATGTGTATAGATTATTGGCCAACACTAATAATCACAAAATGCTCAAATACTGTGCAGCATGATAAGTCAGCAGAAAGTATTTCAGAAATTGCAGTACTATGACAAAAGCAGACATGTAAAACAGCGATTGCTGAACATCACCCACTGTCGATATTTGAGAAGCGCACAAACACATGTCCTGTCTCAAACTCGCAGGCTTTGCTCTTTGGTGTTCCCTTATCTGTCCGTGGAGTCTCGGGAACAGCTTCGAGGGTCTTCGGGTGGATTGACCTCCAGCCCTCCAGTCCTGGCAGGGGCATCTGAGTGATTGTGCCGCTTCAGGTGCCATTGGCTCCCAGCAGCCCAGGTTGAACCATGAATAATGGATCTGCCATAGAGCCGGAGCCCCCCGGGGGACCAGCGCAGCCCAGCTCAGCGTGAGCCGCATTACCGATGGGCTATTAACAGCCTCTGATTCATAGAGCTGGCCGACTCGACGGGAAACGCCATTAGCTAACTGGGCTGAAACTGCATACTAAGACAGAACATCCCAAGCATCCCAAGACAAGGGTCTGAGTGGACGGTGAAGAACAGAAACCGGTTTTTTGACGCCTTCAAAAGGTGTCTATTGTGTCTCTTCAGGCGGTTCGGGATAAAAACTTTTAGTGTAATTGGTTCAAATAGACTACAGGGTGAAAACAGGTGGAGCTGAATGTGTCTGCGCTTCTTTCCTTGGGACGTCTTTGATCAAACTTCAAGCGCCAGCGGTGGCACCCGACCGCCAAAAGAAGGCTTTGATGCCGATTGTAGTCTGGCGAGGCTATTTAGACTAGTAAAGCACACAAATGCCCAGATCAGCAGAGGAATGGCGTATCATGTTGTTTTCTCACTGACACAACACATCTGTTATCATCTACGGCTCTTAAGAAAATATTTTTTAAAGAGCATCTTCATCTTGTTTTCCCAGTTAAAACATCTAAAAATATCCTTGCAGGGCTCTAGAGTGCGACCAATTTAGTCGCACGTGCGACCTAATTTCTCAAGGGTGCGACTAAAAAAAAACTTTAGTCGCACTGGTGCGTCCAGCCATTCGAGAAAACAAAACAAAATTCTCCGCGACTCAGAAAGTCTCTCTGCTGTTCGACAACAGACACGTTAGTCTCATATCGTGGTCTAAACCAATCAGAGAGAGTGAAGGGCGGACCCCCCCTCTGATTGGCCGTGGTCCAGATATTCCTGTATGTGTGTGTGTGTGTGTGTGTGTGCGTTTGAAGATGCGTGTGCTGCTGCTGTCAGACAGAGAGAGAGGTGAGTAGGCTAGTAGAGATGCACGCAGCTCTTTCTCTGAATCTGCTCTATTCAGTGAATGTCTGACAGTCCCTCCAGGATTATGCGATCGCTGAATTTATCGCAAAATCAAGCAAACTCCGCTATTTTCCAAATTGCCGCAGATTTTGCGCATAGACGCGTCTTGTGACGTCATCGCAATGCGCATCAGTCAAAGAAAGGTTGTTTCTCAGTTCCAAAAATGGAATGAACAGCTTTGCGTTCTCTTCATAACCGATTTACAAGAGCTACATCGGACAAACGAACCGAAAAGCGGAACGAATCCGCGCTACTCGTTTGGGCTACAGACCGTTTATCTGCTCGGACCGGAGCCGTGGGCTGCTCTCGATCACGTTACACCTTATACACAGCGCTGGGAGATACAGTGAATAAAGTAGAATCAATAACATCTTGTCAGATCTTGTGAGAAGCCTTCAAATTCGGCACAGAATTATGTTAAAACTACAGACATCAGAACAAACCACTGATGTGGAAACCAGCAGAAACATTGTTCAATAAACACAAATCTCCACCATTCACCATGGATTTAATATAACTAACGTTACAGGAACAGGAACAACTTGTGGCAGAAATGGTCTAATGTCTTAATGCTTCACACAACTTTTCCCAGACATTATTTGTTCATCCTTCATAGGTTGCCCTATTTATAAAACTAAACGTTTCATAATGTAGGAAAGCAAACACTTATTTAAAAAAAAAACATTAAATTACCACTATTAGATGGCTGCAGAGAAGTACTTATAGGCTTATCAGCCATTTCCACTCCCTAATATATATATATATATTAAATATATTTAGACATTATGAATGACATTGATAAAAGTTCATTTTGAACTGCATCTCAACTACCCAGACAGCACAAGTATATCTGTAAGACATCTGCTAAAGATCTGGGAAACATCTGCTGTGTAATCTGATAAACGTCTCAGAAGCAGATTTACATGCATTTAATAAATCTCTATTTGATATTTACATCTACTGGAAACATATTAGAGACGTATTGCAGATGAGCAAACACACTTAAAAATACCTCTTGAATATGTAAATGTAGACATCTCTGAGATGTACATGTGTGATCAGGGTGAGTGCTTTACTGTCAGGTGCTGGTTCTGTAGGACTTAAAGGCACTGGTGCTGTGTCCTTAAATGCTAGTCTGGAGCCCTACAATGGTTCTCGAAGTTAGAAAAATCATAACAATATTAGAAGAATGTTGTCTGTGGTATATTTTGAAGGATTTTAATAGGTTTAAGGGGAGGGTTTGAGAAGCACTGCAGAGTAGTAGAGCATCCCTTCATTCAGACACAGTGGAAGATCTGATCAGAATCAGCGTAGGGGGGGGGCAGGGGGGGGGAAGATCAGAGGTAGGCTAGGGGGGGGG
>QVTF01006501.1:0-5000 GCA_003573665.1 Oxygymnocypris stewartii
AAATCCTGTTTCATTAAAATCCTGTTTCATTAAAATCCTGTTTCATTAATATTCTGTTTCATTAAAATCCTGTTTCATTAAAATCCTGTTTCATTAATATTCTGTTTCATTAAAATCCTGTTTCATTAATATTCTGTTTCATTAAAATCCTGTTTCATTAAAATCCTGTTTCATTAAAATCCTGTTTCATTAATATCCTGTTTCATTAAAATCCTGTTTCATTAATATTCTGTTTCATTAAAATCCTGTTTCATTAATATTCTGTTTCATTAATATTCTGTTTCATTAAACATTTTGTCACAAAAGAGCTGAAATAAATTACATTATAAATATGATTTATAATTATCTATAACTTATAAATATATACATGTTATTTTATTTTTATTTATTTATTCCACTAAAAAAAAAAAACCCAAATAGTAATATTTAAAATAATGAAAAATTAAATAATTGACAAGAGCACACAACAAAATTACAAAGAAAATAAAATAAAAACTGAAAATATAAAAAGCTAAGTGTTTCATGTTGACTCTTAATGTAAATTAGACTTTGATACATAGAATGAAATCTCTCTTATCTCTGTTACTATTTCCATTAGACTTCTGATTATTATTAAACAAGCTAATTTTTTCCGTTTGCTCTGAGCGTCTCTCATTATTGTTCCTGCAGGTTTTATCATTAAATTTGCTCCTCCCTAAAAAACAAATAGTGTGTATTTTAATTAAACCTCATTGATAATAAAAAATAAAAAAATATATTTGTTTAATATTTAAATATGCCTGATCTTTGTTAGTCGTTTCATTGCACGTTGGTAAATAATATAATAATAATAAACAGACTCATACTTTAGCATCAATGAAGTGGGTCCTCGTCATCGACAGCAGAACCTCTGCGTTCTCCGCCTGCTGCTGATTGGCTGATGAAGCACCACTACGCATGACATCACTCCTCACCTGTCCAATCATCTTGAGGAAGCTGATTTCCTGCTGAGAGACAACATCATTAGATTCTGGCTACAAGTCAACAACATCAGCCTCATTTATGGTCCATCTAGTGTTGCTGTTGTGTTTTGTAACAGTGTGTTTATGGAGCTGAAGCCTCACTGTGTTTTGCTCTTGCTGATGAGGATGAAGATGCAGAGGATGATGCAGGACAGAGCGATACACACACCCGTGATGATGCCGGTCATGGACTTCTCATCCATGTGGTACAGGCCGTCTATAAACGCTGCGGAAATGGTATAGAACTTCGTTAGGATATATAAAACACATTCATGCAGTATTAAATAGGTCAATAATTTAAATTAAATGTTATTTTAGAAAGTGTTTTTATTATAGCATATATTTATTAGTGCTGTCAAACTATTCTTTTTTATAAATAAAAATAATAATATTTCCATTGATGTATGGTTTGGACAATATTTGTAAATCTGGAATCTGAGGGTGCAAAAAAATCTAAATATTGAGAAAATCATCTTTAAAGTTGTTCAAATGAAGTTCTTAGAAATGCATATTACTAATCAAAAATTAAGTTTTGATATTTGCGGTACAAAATATCTTCATGGAACATGATCTTAATATCCTAATGATTTTTGGCATAGAAGAAAAATTTATAATTCTGACCCATACAATATATTTTTGGCTATTGATACAAATATAGCTGTGCTGCTTATGACTGCGTCTGTGCTCCAGGGACACATATATTGCGTGATAAGTCGATGTATGATTATTGCGACAGGCCTAGTCAGGTGTACCTGTTTTCTCGGCGTGGCCGTCGGTGTGCCGTGGGGTTTTTCCCTGCTGTGTTTTACTCCTGAGCCGCAGCTCTACGGTGCTGGAGAACGGGCCGTCACCTGCCTGGTTAGACGCCGAGATCTTCACCAGGTAAACGTTTCCCGTCTCCAGCTTCTCCAGAAGAGCCATCGTGTTTGAGCCTGAAATCAGAAACCCAGCGAGAGATGAATTCAACTCTGAGCTGATCCACTTTCATTTTACAATCAGGTCTCATTCAATAATGCATTAGCTAGCATGACCTATGAGCAATATATATATATATATAGCATTGATTAATTGTTGTTAATGCTATAATGCCTTGTAATGTCTATAATGCTACTGCAATAATTAATAATGAATTATTTGGAACTTTGGGAAAAACATCTGAGATGAGGTTGATAATTATATGATATTATATATAGTGGTCGACCGATAAGTTTCTCTGTTTGGCCGATGCGTTCAAGGCGGGACTTTTATTTTGATGGCGCTGAGAGCCGCAGCGCTCACACTTCCATTAATAAGGAATTAATGTATAGAAAAGTATTATAACGTATGTTTTTATATTATTAGTAACAAAAGCAAACATTATAATACTTTCTCGTTTGCTGTCAGCATTCTGCCAATACACATTTCTATCATTTAAACAAATATATAAATGACTAATGAACATTTAATATCACAAACCATGCACAATTATAATCCAAGAAGTTTTAAGATATATGAATATGCTTTTAAGTTTTTCTTGCCTCGTGGGTTTTCATTATCTTAACAAGCAAAGCAATTCAACATTACATTAAATCAAATATTTGGGCAACAGATTATCAAAAATATTTTTATGTTTATTAAACACGGTGTGTCTGTGAAACATTAAGGTACCATTGCAGTAGTTTCGTGTGTGCGTGAACATCGTGGCACGTACAACACAAAGTACCTCACGCAGGACACACTTAGCGTGCTGCGTAAATGCACATAACTCAAATAAATCAAGCAAGCTAGTACGCATAGAGCATGACGTGTTGGTGAAATAACACATTAGGGAATAATACAGAATTTTTTCCAGAAAACGTATTGCACAAAATAAACTCAAGCACTTTCAAGGACCTGTATCTTTGCATGTTTGTTTTCAAAAACTTCCCAGGATTTCAAGGAACCCTGATAAATACACATACATACAGTATATATTTTGAAAACATTTCCATGTATATATTTATATTCATATAATTGATATTATATAAATAATTTATACACGTTTTTCTTAAATATATGCATGGATGTGTGTATTTACAGTATATATGCATAATAAATATGCACAGTACACACATATAATTATGTAAACTATTTTTTTATATTCTGAATGCGATTAATCGCGATTAATCGTTTGACAGCACTAAAAATATTATATAACTATAAATTATAAACAGCCTGGATATTTTAGGTAATATATCAATCCTGTCAAGGAGCCTGGCTCACCTTCTCTCTGAAGGACCTGCCACGCTCCAGCGAGCCACGAGATCTGCGAGGCGTACAGGACGGTGTAGTGCGTGACGGACAGGTCCGGCTGATCCGGCTGCTTCCACGACACCAGCGCCGTGTCGTCCTCGATCAGACTCACTCGGACGGACCGCGGCGGAGACGACGGCGCTGCCGGGAGCAAAAACATCAAGGGCTCAGGCTCACTTCAGGTGACGCTCACAGTCTTTCCTCGGCTTTTACAAACTTACAATATATCAACAAATACATCTGCCAGTCTGGACTACGGTTATTATAGTTAAGCAAAACTAAAACCATAAACATATGCTTTACTTGAAATAAAATTTACTTTTGCTAAGGCCACATTTTTTTATTTAATTTATTTTAACTTGATAATTTGTGAGCCTGGAGCACAAAACCAGTCATAAGGGTAAAAAAAATAAAAATCAGATGTATGCATCATCTAAAATCTGAATAAATAATATTTCCATTGATGTATGGTTTGTTATGATCGGACAATATTTGAAAATCTGGAATCTGAGGGTGCAAAAAAATCTAAATATTGAGAAAATCTTCTTTAAAGTTGTTCAAATGAAGTTCTTAGCAATGCATATTAATAATCAAAAATGAAGCTTTAATATATTTATGGTAGGAAATTTACTAAATATCTTCACGGACCCACCGGTGGGTCCACTTGCCAGTACATGTTTTAAACAGTAATATCTTAGTCTGAATCTAAAGCAATCTTGACAAACTGAAAGCATAAAGACTCTAGTTTTAATATTTGGTGACTGATTATTTTATATTTTACAGAGCAACTGTAATTTATTAAATTTTAAGAAGAGTACTCATTAGACTCATGAAAAATCAGAAAAATCAGCAAAACTCTCCATTCATGTTCATGTCAAGTGTTCAAAAGATAACATTCATTCTGTTTTTTTAGAAAAAAATTCTAAAATATAAAGAAAAAACTTCAATTTTTGGTGCCAGGGTTCTAGTTGCATGTATTTTGTGTTTTTTAGAGGTTGAATTGAAATCAAATACTGCCATACTACCCGTAATACTTCTGAATGTGATGTCTACGTCATAAATATTGAGAAAAGTAAAAACATGTTTCAGATCACTCAAACCATAAATAGAAGTGTAGCCGCCCTTATATGTTATCAATGGGGTTTGATGGTCATTTAGTGGAGAAGCTTGGTACTGCGCCCAAACAAAATTTCACCGAAAGCTCATTTTTTGAGATATTAACCTCAAATTTGGAACACAACTTATTCAGGTTTTGTAAAATATTTGATATTAAATAAAAGTATATTTTATTTTTCATAAACTTAAATTTCCATAACTTTTTTTGTAATATACTTATAACGTTTTTCACATCTACAAAACTCTGCCAAGTGTCTTCTTTAAAGAGAGATCAACCTTAAGTCTCTGCTCCAAAGCATTCAACATGTATAACATTTTAAGTTGGAAATGTCATTTTCAGCCCTATACTCAAAAAGTGGAACTGACAGTTAACAGGTTAATATCTAATAATTTTTGGCATAAAATAAAATGTATAATTTTGACCCATACAGTGTATTGTTGGCTATTGCTACAAATATAGCTGTGCTGCTTATGACTGCTTCTGTGCTCCAGGGACACATTTATACTTAAATAACTAAAACTGTGAATTAATTTGATGTCACTTTGAACAAAATAAATGTTAAACTGAAATAACATATTTTATTTTTATTTTTTATTCTTATTTTTCTGCAC
>QVTF01006501.1:10000-27281 GCA_003573665.1 Oxygymnocypris stewartii
TTGTGAGTGCTTTTGAACACTTACATGGACAGCCTGGAGTGTTGACCGTTTGATGAGCCTGATAGCCGTCTCCGTTAGCACTGAACGCTAGCAGTTTCACATGGTACTTCACTCTGGGGTCTGCAAAACAACATAAATCATATTATAACATAAGAAACACATCATATAATCATAAGTTTTCTGAACTGTTTATTTAAAAGGGTCTTAAATGTCTGACAATAGCATATTAGCACTGAATGCTAACATCATTTCATGGTACTTTACTCAAAATGTCTGTAAAATAATATAAATCATATATAATAAGGTTAAACAATTAGCTATATGTTGTATAAAATGACACAAAATGTCTTAAAAAGTTCAAAGTAAACGACTAAAACTGAGGTAGTAGCACTGAATGCTAACAGTTTAGCATGGTACTTCACTCAGAGGTCCGTAGAACAAAATAAATCATATCCACACGTAATAAAACAACCGAAGTACCTCATTTAATTCATAATTTGTCTGATTTACAGGGAATTACACAAAAGTTCTTAAAGAGTTAATAGTAAATGGCTAAATTGAGGTATTAGCACTGAATGCTAACCGTTTACCATTACTCTGGAATCTATAGGACAACATAAATCATATAAATATCAAATAATATCATATTTTCACTTTCATAAACTAAATGGCTGATGTTGAGGAATTAGCGCTGAATGCTAACAGTTTCACAAGGCACTCTGGGGTTTGTAGAACAACATAATAATACATAATACAATTATTAAAGTACTGCATATAATGTCATAAATTACATTATATTATGTGAAATTATACAAAAGGCTTAAAGAGATAAAACTACATGGTTGACATTTCAGTATTCGCTCTAAAAGCTAACATGGTAGTTCACTCTGGGGTCTGAGATATGTTTTTTATAATAATAATAATAGGCCTAATTCATAATAAAAATGTACTTTTGACAAAATAAGATAATTAAAATGCCCTTGAACAGTGATTTGTAATGTGCAGTGCATCACACAGACACTAGGTGGAGCTGTGACTCAGCCCAGAGAAATCAGCATATACGAGTCATTTAATTTATGCAAATTATGCTTTTGCTGTCTAGCATGTAAGACCAATTTCACAGAAACATGTATTTCATTAAAAAGGTCAACCATTTATGTTGCATAATCACGTGCAAATATTGATCCAATGTGTGCATTTTCAATTTGTTTTACAATAAAAGTTGATGCATTGCTAAAATGGCTCTAAGACGTTCAGGTCTGAATGCACGTGTTTGGAAACTTATCTACGTTTTACATCGGTCAACCTGAACAGTGGAGTGAATGTGAAGAGCTGATCAGTGTGTGCAGTGCTGGGGGTTTTGAGTATTTAAGCCTCTAGAGGTCGAGGGGTCAGAGCTCGGAGGTCACGTCACAGGAGAGAGGTTTATGAGCCGAGGTCTGGGACCGGACCCAGATAAAACTTCATGCGCAACTAGTTAGGACAAAACAGGCCTTGAAATATTGCTGAATGTTTAAGTCTTTCATTTCTGAGAAAAAAAAAATACCAAAAAAAATCACTGTTTACACATCTTGATCAAATTGAAATTCATATTCCATGATAATTCCATATTTTTTAATAGAAAATTAAAGATCTACTGTATATGACAATCCTAATCAAACGACTTACATCTTTTCTTTAAAAAATTATTTTCAAGTAAATTAAGATTTATTTCCTATTTAAATAATTGGAAATGCTCCAATAAATATTCTAAGAAAGTTAAAAAATATTAGAAAGATAAAACATGTATATCTGTATGGAAATCCTAATCAAATTACTTACAAATTTAAGTTTTAAGTGAATTAGGATTTATTTTGTATTTAAAGTTTTAAACATCTTCAAAGAAAATTAGAAAATGTATTTATTTCCCAGTAAAAATTAAAATAGGTAGGTAAAACTTTTCTATTTATATGGAAATTCTAATTAAAGTAATAAGAAATATTCTTTAAAAATTACGTTTTAGGTCAATTAAACTTTAGTTGTTATTTATAAATATAGATATTTTCTAAGAAAATTACAAAATGTATTTATTTCCCAGTTAAAATTCATAAATGCTAGAGAAGTTACTAAAATGCTCTTAATGAAAAAGGTTCCATATGAAAATCTTAATGAAATTACTAACACATTTTTCTTAATAAACACTTATTCCCCATTAACAAAAATTATCCATTGTCTAAGAAAATTAGAACATTTATATATTTCCCAGTAAAAAATTGGAAAAACATCTATATAGAAATTCTAGTCAAATTACTTAAAAAATGTAAGTTTTAGGATTTATCTCCCATTAAATATTAGCCTAACCCGAACCATTACAAAGAGTTTCACTCCATCAGGAGATTGAACTGGAATTTGCTCTTTGGTCACTTCTGCCCAGTTCAGTGCAATCCCAGAATCCTTTGTTCACGGTAAGTGTCCAGCTGTAGGGTGACGGGGGAGGGTCGCTCTCACGGGCCTCTGGCCGACCTTAAACCCAAACACAATAGACGGGCATGGAGAATGCTGGGAAAGCTGGAAGGAGACATCTGGGCCGTGACCTCTGACCTTGAGGGGAAACTGCGGCGGACAGGGTGACCGTGCTTAAGTGCCAACAGAAGAAGGCCAAATATTGACTGGCAAATCGACGAAAACAAACATGGGAAAGATGCTAAAATAAACTCTGGAATTCTTCCTTGTCCAGTTTTAGGTTTCCACACAAGTAAAATATGTTGATTTCTCAACATAATAATGATTTCTCAAATATGTTGAGGCTGATTCCTCATTTTAGATTAATCAAATGTACATGTCTAGTTGTTTTAAGCAGGTAATTTAGACTAGAATTTCTGAAAGCTTTTTTTCATTACAAAATAAAAAAAAACTTTTTTGCACAATATATCATAAATTAAAAAAATCTGAAATGAAAGATATAAACTCAGAAGAGCTCGCCGAAGAAAACTCCTTATTTGCTTTATATAAACTCAAATAAACGTAACATTTTTGAGAAGAATTGTGTGATATAAACTCAGAACTGCGAGATATAAACTCAGAGTTGCGAGATATAAACTCAGAGTTGCGAGATATAAACTCAGAGTTGCGAGATATAAACTCAGAGTTGCGAGATATAAACTCAGAGTGCGAGATATAAACTCAGAACTGCGAGATATAAACTCAGAACTGCGAGATATAAACTCAGAGTGCGAGATATAAACTCAGAGTTGCGAGATATAAACTCAGATGCGAGATATAAACTCAGAACTTGCGAGATATAAACTCAGAGTTGCGAGATATAAACTCAGATGCGAGATATAAACTCAGAACTTGCGAGATATAAACTCAGAACTGCGAGATATAAACTCAGAACTGCGAGATATAAACTCAGAGTTACGAGATATAAACTCAGATTGCGAGAATAAACTCAGAGTTGCGAGATATAAACTCAGAGTTGCGAGATATAAACTCAGAGTTGCGAGATATAAATTCAGAATTGCTAGAAAGAAACTCAGAATTGCGTGATATAAACTCAGAGTTGCTAGAAAGAAACTCAGAATTGCTAGAAAGAAACTCAGAATTGCGAGATATAAACTCAGAGTTGCTAGAAAGAAACTCAGAATTGCTAGAAAGAAACTCAGAATTGCGAGATATAAACTCCGAGTTGCGAGATATAAACTCAGAGTTGCGAGATATAAATTCAGAATTGCTAGAAAGAAACTCAGAATTGCGAGATATAAACTCCGAGTTGCGAGATATAAACTCAGAGTTGCGAGATATAAATTCAGAATTGCTAGAAAGAAACTCAGAATTGCGTGATATAAACTCAGAGTTGCGAGATATAAACTCAGAGTTGCTAGAAAGAAACTCAGAATTGCGTGATATAAACTCAGAGTTGCGAGATATAAATTCAGAATTGCTAGAAAGAAACTCAGAATTGCGTGATATAAACTCAGAGTTGCGAGATATAAATTCAGAATTGCTAGAAAGAAACTCAGAGTTGCGAGATATAAACTCAGAGTTGCTAGAAAGAAACTCAGAATTGCTAGAAAGAAACTCAGAATTGCGAGATATAAATTCAGAATTGCTAGAAAGAAACTCAGAATTGCGAGATATAAACTCAGAATTGCGAGATATAAACTCAGAATTGCGAGATATAAACTCAGAATTGAGCGATATAAACTCAGAGTTGCGAGATATAAACTCAGAGTTGCGAGATATAAATTCAGAATTGCTAGAAAGAAACTCAGAATTGCGTGATATAAACTCAGAGTTGCGAGATATAAATTCAGAATTGCTAGAAAGAAACTCAGAATTGCGTGATATAAACTCAGAGTTGCGAGATATAAACTCAGAGTTGCTAGAAAGAAACTCAGAATTGCGTGATATAAACTCAGAGTTGCGAGATATAAATTCAGAATTGCTAGAAAGAAACTCAGAGTTGCGAGATATAAACTCAGAGTTGCTAGAAAGAAACTCAGAATTGCTAGAAAGAAACTCAGAATTGCTAGAAAGAAACTCAGAATTGCTAGAAAGAAACTCAGAATTGCTAGAAAGAAACTCAGAATTGCTAGAAAGAAACTCAGAATTGCTAGAAAGAAACTCAGAATTGCGAGATATAAACTCAGAGTTGCGAGATATAAACTCAGAGTTGCGAGATATAAATTCAGAATTGCTAGAAAGAAACTCAGAATTGCTAGAAAGAAACTCAGAATTGCGAGATATAAATTCAGAATTGCTAGAAAGAAACTCAGAATTGCGAGATATAAACTCAGAATTGCGAGATATAAACTCAGAGTTGCGAGATATAAATTCAGAATTGCTAGAAAGAAACTCAGAATTGCGTGATATAAACTCAGAGTTGCGAGATATAAATTCAGAATTGCTAGAAAGAAACTCAGAATTGCGTGATATAAACTCAGAGTTGCGAGATATAAACTCAGAGTTGCTAGAAAGAAACTCAGAATTGCGTGATATAAACTCAGAGTTGCGAGATATAAATTCAGAATTGCTAGAAAGAAACTCAGAGTTGCGAGATATAAACTCAGAGTTGCTAGAAAGAAACTCAGAATTGCTAGAAAGAAACTCAGAATTGCTAGAAAGAAACTCAGAATTGCGAGATATAAATTCAGAATTGCTAGAAAGAAACTCAGAATTGCGAGATATAAACTCAGAATTGCGCGATATAAACTCAGAGTTGCGAGATATAACTTTCCTCAAAAAAATTAATTTCTTCAACTGAAGAAAGTAAGACATGAACATCTTGAATGACATGTGGGTGAGTAAATGATCAGGAAATAATGATTTTTGAAGAGGAGTCTTCTTTTAAGTGAGGCCGAAGACACCGAGAGCTGCATGTGTGTCACTCACGGAGTCCTGTGATGGAGTGCTGGAGGTCATGTGGGGGCTGGAGAACCGAGTCCTCTGATTGGCCGTCTGGGTTAAAGGACAGCTTGTATCCCTGGAGGACAGCGTCGCTGGGAGCCGGATGCCAGCGGACCGTCACTGAGGTGCAGTTCAGAGGTTCAAGCTCAAGGTTTGGGGCGGAAGGCACTGAGGGCACAAACAGACACATTAAATCAACTTCTGTTCAGATTACAGAGTCAAAATACACCTGTATGTTTTCTGAGGAAAAACTGTCAGCCAGGTAAAAATTACTAGTAATAGCAATGATTAAATAACTTTCAAACACCACTAATAAAACAGCACTGCTACAACCCCACGCCATATATTTATGGCTAAAAAAAGTGCATTTAACATTCATAACATTACTTATTTTGGAGTGAAAATGAAGAATGGAGTCATAAAGTTAAATAACTTATACTAATATTAAAGCTAAATTTTCCCTGAAAAAGTAAATCACGTCTGTACAGTATAACGCAGGAGAAGGAGGTTCAACACTCTTCAGCAATAAAAAAACAATAAAGCACAATAGTTAGTTCTAAAGTCATTTTTGCTTATTGAACTGGACCATCAAAGGCCAGCAGCAAACACATTGGTTGGTAAAATGGGATTAAATACGTTTGTGTTGTTCAAAAGGCACAATATGTAAGATTTCTTTATTAAAATATCCAAAAACCACTAAAACAGTTATATATTTTGCTGACTTGTGTACTAATATTATCCAAAATGTTTCGGAGAATGTTTAAATCCAGAGAAATAAGCAATTTTAACTAGTGAAACCTGTCCCTAGTGTCCTTACGTCGCCTGCCAATGACGTCATACACCCTCGATTTCCGGTTTTCTTTTGTAGAATATTTTATATTTACTTTAATATTTTATGCATTTTATTATACAGCGACGACCGCACAAAGTAGCTTTACAACAGAACTTACAACAGAATGTATCTAGCATGATAAAACAGCACTGGTTTACCCCTCATAAGCACAACCGGAAAGAGAGCAAGCGCTCGACTGTGGCATAATAAAAGCCCCGCTGCTTTCGAGCCGCGTGTCACGCTCGTCAAAATGTTTGTGCTCGTTCAGAGGCCTCGTTTCGCTTCGACGGCTTTCTGCCTCACTCTGCTTCAGACTAAGATGTTAATAAATCTTTAATGCTTTAATGCAAACCTGATTTATGCCCGAGTCCCGTCGGATTGCATCAGCTGTGGGGATGAAGACAACAACTGAAACTATGCCGTTGTGTATTTTAAATAGCAGCAAAAATTACATACTGTGCCTTTAACATATTTAATTATTGCAGGTTTGCGTCATATTCTTGCCCCCAACACTGGACACATCCAATTTACTTTCTTAAACTGCACACAGGTCTGCTACACTATCTCGAGTCAATACATGAAGTGAGAAACCGCTTCTTACAAAGTGGAAAACATATAGGATCTGAATCAATAAAGAAGCAATGCTTAGAGCAGTACAGTCAAGGATAGATAAATACCATCAGTTTCAACACAACAACTCAACAGAGACATTCCACCATCAAGTCGGTTTCAATTATTAAGGCTTTGATGAGTTCCTTATAAGATCTTTCAACCACTCAAACGCAAACAAAGCCACTTTTCCCCATTACGCCCATATTCAATCCCAAAACTTTCTGTTGGAAATCACTCTCAGTCCGTCTAACTAAACATAACAGAAGGATCCGGTAGAGCAAATATCCATCAGAAAAGTCTGACAGAGAAAATAAAGGCCGATTGGGGGACCCGTCACCTTCGTCTTTCTGAAACAGGTCTATTCTTTAGGCTGCCTAGCAGAGTGAAGTGATCCCTTTATGACCCGAAACTGAGCCGTCCTTAATTCCTAACTGACAGCCGGGGTCAAGGGTCATCGAGTAACAAACAGCATGCCGGAACAAAGCCGAGTCCTGAAAGCCAAATGCATCTGTCACGGTCTGAGCTGCCCACTTTAGCAGCTTACAGAGACTATTGGACCTTTCTGAAAGCAGCGTTAAAGAAAACTCAATTTCTGAGAGAAAACGAGAGTGGGGCCAGAAGGATGCCAAAAGTTGTGGCTGGTTGCTAGGATGTTGCTAGGGTAGTCTAGATGGTTACATATGCTACATTCTTAAAAATAAAGCTTCTTTATTGGAGTCCCAAGAAGAATTTTCAACAGCTATGGAACCTTTCCACCAAAAGGTTCTTTAGATTTTAAAATGTTCCTCAAACTATGAAAAACATCTTAAAATTCTTTCCCTGCCATTGAAGACATTTTCTGTAATCTATTACACAATGCTTTCCCAACATGGACGAGTTATTCCAGCAATCTGTTTTCACTGTTATGTGACCATGGAACACAAAACCAGTCATAAGGGTCATTTTTTTTCAAATTGAGATTTATGGATCATCTGAGAGCTGAATAAATAATATTTCCATTGATGTATGGTTTGGACAATATTTGAAAATCTGGAATCTGAGGGTGCAAAAAAATCTAAATATTGAGAAAATCGCCTTTAAAGTTGTCCAAATGAAGTTCTTAGCAATGCATATTACTAATCAAAAATGAAGTTTTGATATATTTACGGTAGGAAATTTACAAAGTATCTTCATGGAACATGATCTTAATATACTAATGATTTTTGGCATAAAAGAAAAATGTATAATTTTGACCCATACAATGTATTGTTGTCTATTGCTGCAAATATACCCCAGCGACTTACGACTGGTTTTGTGCTCCAGGGACACATATGGTAGGGGGCGCTGTTAAGGATCTTATGAAACAGAGCTGCTCTTCCGGATTCAAAAGCAAGAGAAGAAGATGCGTAAACCAGAAGGAGAGAATAGAAGTTGTACGGAGCTCCGAACATGACATGCGGACAAAGATGTAATTTCCACAAATCACGTTTTTTTTTCACTTATTTTAGTAAATTTGTAGCAACAGTACTAGTATGTTCCCTCGTTTCAATTGATTAAAAACTAGAGAAAGAAGTGAGATGATGTGGCTGTGATTTACTAAACCAAGGGAACTAATTAGTATGATGTGACCACAACGAAATCAAGTTTGTACAGCATGGCCACGTTTTACTAAAACTAATTAGTATGAAATGGTCGCGATTTACTAAAACCGGCAAGAAATTTGTACTAATTGGCCGCGATTAAATAAAACGAGGGATCAAATTAGCAAGATGTGGCCGCAATTTACTAAAACGAGGGAACTAATTTCTATGGTGATTTATTTAAAAAAATAGAATGAATTAGTTCAATGTGGCCATGATTTACCTAAACAAGGAAACAAATTAATATTATGACGTGGCCATGATTTACTAAAATTAAGAAACAAATTAGTATGACGTGGCTGTGATTTACTAAATTGTGGGAATTCATTATGATGTTACTATGATTGACTAAAACAGGAAAAAATGAGTACGAGGTGGCCGTGATTTACTAAAACGAGGTAAGAAATTAGTACAATCCTGGTCTCATATCTTTTTCTTAATTCAATTTACCTACAATAAGGGAATTAATTATTAAGTCCTGAGAACAAATTCCTAATTAGTTTACGCACACGTAAACTAACATAATGACTTATAATTTAGGAGCATATAAATCAAAAAAGCATAACACTACAGAGAAAAATGTGAAGAGATGACTGTGCAAGCTTTGGAGGTGTTGACTTAAAAATAATACTCTGCCTGAGTAATAATACTCTTTATTTGCATCAATGGCTCCACAAAGAACCCTTAACGCCCATGGAATCTTTCCATTGTACAAAAAGTTATTTTTATTGGAAAAAGGTTTTTAGATTTTACAAATGTCACACTTCAAAATAGTCCTTTTAAGAAATCTTTGGAGAACCAAATATGGTTCTTCTATTGAATCGATGCAAAAACCCTCCATCTTTTTGAGGGTGTAGTATCGCAAAACAGATGGTTATGAGCAGGGGTTGAATTGGGATTTGTTATGTGAGGGCTCTGTGTGTATGCAAAGCCTTCAAGATCAATTAACAAGCAATTAACAATGATATTGACAAACTGTAAAATATAACAAGTTAAGAGAGCCCTCTGTTACGAACACTGAAATGCTGATCAAAATCAACATCACAGTGTGCAAAGTACACAAATGTAAGACTTTTTAAGAGCTTTTTTAAGACCTGCAAAAATTATTTACAAATATAAATGAATACCATATGAGCAGAGTATAGGGCAATGTCTATGGTAACATATTAAACTGTAAAATGACTTTAAAACGTGATTTAATTACAGCTGATACATTTAAATATTTTCAAAATATATACTGTATGTGTGTGTATTTATACATAGATAATAAATAAACAGTACACACTACAGTTACATATATTATGTAAACAACAACTTTTATTTTGGATGCGATTAATCGCGATTAATCATTTGACAGCACTAATCTAAAATGATAAACCTCACATTTCAGTCTTTAAACCGATTTTTAAGAAAATAAACGGGTCAGAATAAATGATTATATTAATTTAAAACAAGGTTACATGGGTGGATGGTGGGAAACAGCAGACAGGCTTATTGGAAATGCAGTTTGATTCTCTACCAGTAAGAATGAGCAAAGTGTTTGAAACCATAGCCTATAATGATGATAATGTACGAGGAATGTCGTTTGATGAGTTACTAAGGTAAGCCTATGTGCCAGGGCTCAGCCCCATATGGCCCCGTCCCAATTTAACCCCTAGTTATGAGCCAAGTTAAGGTAGATTGTGCTCTCACCTGTGGCGCTGGATGTTTTGGGCGTGCGATGGGAGTTCCAGGCGGACGGTTGGCTCCAGCCCACTCGGGTCGAAGCGGACATTCGGATCAGATAGATGGTGTCGGGCTGCAGAGCCTGCAGAAGGTACTGGGTGCAGTTCTCACTCGGGACGGGCAGCTCGACAGAGATTACCTGCTCATCCGTGGCTGTACGATAGGACAGACGGTACGCAGAAACACGTCCGCGGCTGAGTTTGGGAGGAAGCGGCTGCCAGGACACCAGGATGTTGCTGGGACTGCGACTCGTCAGGCTCAACTCAGGGGTACGGAGGGGCACTAGGGATCAAAAACAAGAGTTCTGGGAAATTTAACTTTTGGGAATTGTCTAAAACAGTGTTTCCCAACCTGCCACGGCACAGTTTTGATAAGTAAAAAAATCCCACGGCACACCACAAGCATTAAAAAAAAACAGTAGAAAGGGGGAACGGTTTTTTCCCCCAATAATTAAATAATTCGTCATCAGAAATTGTATTTTGACTTTATATATATATGATTAGACACTTAACATATTCTGAAAATCATGCTCAAATGGAGTTAACAAGGTTTTTGATGAGCGAATGTTAGAAATCTATCCCTACATCCCAATGTGCATATTATCCACCCTATCTGCCCTAAATAGTATTGACAATTACTAATTTCACTTATAATTTAGGATGATAGTATGCACACTGGGACGCAGGCTGTGTTTTGTCTGTAATTAGAACAGCCACAACTGAGGCAGTACATTAATCGCTTTACGTTTTCATCAATATACAGGTTATAAAGGTTATTGTAGCTATATGGGTGCTGAGATTTTCATGTTGCTTAATACATTTGGCCAAAATCTCATGATATAAAAGCAATGTACAGGATATTTAAAAACAAGAAAAGTGCATTGGCTACAACTAGAGGGCAAATGTTTCTTCTCCACTCTTCAAACACACAAAAACATTAGCCTTTATAGACAGACTTGAGTAAAGAAAACACTGTACTTAGACATCAGTTCTTCATTTACCCTTACATTGCAAAGAAGTAGACGTTTGTCTTCAAACTGCGAGTCGCTGCATTGATTTTGATTGGAAGCGGGGTGGAGTTATAAGGTTTGAATGACAATTTGATGATCCAATTACAAGGTTTAGCTCTTTTGAATGCTTTTCATTGGTTAAATATGTATCAAACCTACAAACAGACATAACGATGACCAAAAGCACTGATTTAAAATAATGAAATATAATAGAGATAGGACGTTTTTGATAATTTTCCACGGCACACTCGACAACCCATCACAGTGTTTGGGAAACACTGGTCTATAAGACCACGGACTCACCATCCTCCAGAGTGTGCTGCGTGACCTGCTCCGACATGCGACTGGCGCCCATCGGCATGTAGGCAACGATATAAAACGTGTAGTTTCGCGCTGGTTCCAGATCGTCCACGATGTGGCTGGTCGTGTCATTCCCGATCACGGCCTGATACTCTTCGTTGTTTAGTCCTGCGAGTATAGACTATGATCAGTGCCGTTTCTAATTCAGCCAATTAGAATTCTCCACAACATTGGAGACAATTGGTATCAAGTTAGATTACAAGATTAGATTTGAGTTTTATCTTGAGGGCAAACTGAATGAATAGAAACCAGACACAACCATGTAGTTTGAACATTCTTTAGCCACAATATTAATGTTTTCTGGGAACAAAATCAGAACAAACGTTAAAGTGTATCCTCTGTTTGTTTTAACCCATTTTCTCATGTCTCTTTCTAACGACTCTGTTTATACAGAAAAAAATCCTGCTAATATTCCCTTCCTAACACAAACCCAATGAATTATATCAAAAACCAAGTGAAGCTAGGTGAGTGTGAGTTTGAAGGGGCGGGATTTATGGCAGGGCTTGGTTCTATGCATCGGTTGTTGATTGGATGTTAAGATGTGGGCGTGGCACTCAAAAGTGGATGTGGGTGAGTGTGAGCTTGACGGGGTGGAGTTTAAGGCGGGGCTTGGTTGTATGCTTTAGTTGATGATTGGATGTTAAGATGTGGGCGTGGCACTCAAAAGTGGATGTGGGTGAGTGTGAGCTTGAAGGGGTGGAGTTTAAGGCGGGGCTTGGTTGTATGCTTTAGTTGATGATTGGATGTTAAGATGTGGGCGTGACACTCAAAAGTGGATGTGGGTGAGTGTGAGCTTGAAGGGGTGGAGTTTAAGGCGGGGCTTGGTTGTATGCTTTAGTTGATGATTGGATGTTCAGATGTGGGCGTGGCACTCAAATGTGGATGTAAGTGAGTGTGAGCTTGAAGGGGTGGAGTTTAAGGCGGGGCTATGTTGTATGCTTTAGTTGATGATTGGATGTTCAGATGTGGGCGTGGCACTCAAAAGTGGATGTGGGTGGGTGTGAGCTTGAAGGGATGGAGTTTAAGGCGGGGCTTGGTTGTATGCTTTAGTTGATATTTGGATGTTAAGATGTGGGCGTGGCACTCAAAAGTGGATGTGGGTGAGTGTGAGCTTGAAGGGGCGGAGTTTAAGGCAGGACTTTGGCTCTATGCATCTGTTGTTGACTGGATGCTGAAATGTGGGCGTGAAATTGTGGGCGTGGCACTTAAAAGTGGAGGCAGATGAGCATACGCTTGAAGGGGCGGGGTTTAAGGCAAAATTCGGTTCTATTCATCGGTTGTTGATTGGATAAGGAGATGTGGGCGTGGCATTCAAAAGCGGAGATGGATGAGCTTGAGGTTTAAGAGGTGGTGTTTAAGGCAAGACTTAGTTCTATGCATCTGTAGTTGATTGGATGTTGAGATGTGGGCGTGGCACTCAAAAATGGAGGCAGACCTGAATGTGAGCAGCTTGCAGTAGATGAAGTTTAAGCTGACTAAATGATTGGAAAAGTCCTGCATACGTCACCAAAGAGAAATCTTTTATTATGAAGATATTATGAGTTAAAAAAATATATATAAATAAAACATATGCATGTATGAATTGTTCATAATAAGATCTATACTTGTGATGACTATCAGCAGCAAAATTTCCTCTGTAAACCAGTATTTGGTTGAAAGAGGATAACAACTAGACATAATCATCTGGGAGCTTTATGCCAGTTTCAAACACTTACCCTCAGACTTCATGTAGTGTATAGAGTAGGCGATGACTTTATCCGCATTGTACTGCGGTCTCTCCCATGCGAGTAAGATGGCCGAGCTCGAGATGGTTTCAGCATGGATGTTACGCGGTGCGCTGGGACGGTCCTCCGAAAGCACCACGATGAGACGGGATGTGGACACAACCGAACCTTGAGAGTTCTCCGCTTGGCACTGGTAAAAGGCTCGTCTTCAGGAATAATCTGAGTTATCACCAGTTTACTGGCACACAAGGAAGGGACATATGTCAGTATTATACAGGTTATGATATTTGGTAGAGGTTTACTGGAGGTATTTGTCTGTACGTACTTGTTGTACATCTTGGTGCGTCCATTGGAGTGGATCACCTGACCGTTCTTAAACCAGGTGATTTGGGGAACAGGTGTCCCTTCGGCTTGACAGCTGAAACGGGCCGTACCAGCTCTGGGTCGGGTCTGACTCTCTGGATTCTCTACTAGAGTCGGTGGAACTGCAGAAAATGAGTAGAAATGCAGTGAGAACAAAGATTTCAGGACTGTCCAAGAACAATAACTATAACTAGGGTGACCATATTTTAGTTTACAAAAGAGAGGACATTTGGGTGCAACGGGGGGTGTTGGGTTTGAGAGGGGTTAAAGTAGCACCATATTCTAAATATCAAAACTCAAAATATGTCGTTTTCATACCTAAACGACTTTAGAGTCACCGTTCATGCAGACTGATCATAAACAAAGCTAAAAGGCTTCCTACCAGTGGTCATCCCAAAACTGAACATCTACCCCAGTTTTATCATAAGTAGAATGCAAAATGTTTCAATACAAGTTTTTCGGTCAAATTTAATGTATGCAATAGTTCAGCAGGTTTAAGAAAACAGTCCCGTGCAGGACTTTAATACAAATATGCACAGTTGCACACAATGAATGGTGACTGTAGAAAGCAAAAGCCGAATCCCGGACATTTCGGGCGATTTCGAAATCCCGGCCAGATGCATTTTTTTAGGCCTAAAAAGAGAGACATCTCTTACCGAGTACGGTGAGGTTTCCGGCCGTTATGGTGTAGTTGCGTGTTCCCGGGGTCGTTGCCCGGCACAGGTACGTGCCGCTGTGATGAGCTTTAACAGCAGAGATGATCAGGTTCCCGTTTCCCAGCACTCTGGCCCCGGACACATCTATGGGTTTAGAGTCGGCCCGGCTCCAGGACACAAGCGGCCGAGGGTTTCCCTCCGCAAAACACTCCAGAACCACAGACTGACGCAGCCCGACGCTGATGTTCTGCGGTCCTGCTATGATGTGTGGTTTCATGAGAGGCCTCGGACCCGACGCTGGAGAGGAACAGAGACGATTCAGTGGCAAGCTACGGCTTCCTTTATTCCAGAAATGCATCTGATAATGATCACCGTTCATCCTCACACAAACACAGACCTGGGATGATGGACAGCTCGGCCTCTCGGCTCCTGACTCGACTGGCCATGTTTTTTGCTAAGCAGCGATAATTCCCAGCATCCCTCATCGTCACATCTCGGATCTGCAGCGCTCCATTTGGCAAAACAGTGATTCTGAAACAAGCAGAAGCACATTTACAGTTAAACACATCAAACTGAGGGCTTTCACCATGTCATTTTATTTAGCATGTTTGGTATTTTGAATTGCACACCTGTCTGAATCCAGAGGTAGAGATCTTTGGTTGAGTTCCCAGCTGATAACGGCTGATGCACCGATGGTGCAGGAGAATCTGGCCACGGAGCCCAGCGTGACTTCAGCAGGGACCGGGTGGGTCACGAACAACAGGACATCTGTAAGAGTCAATGGAAGAGAGAGAGAAACACATTAACAAAGTTTTGCATGTCCAAAATCAACATGTATCCTTTTATATGTCCATTATGTGACATATCTGCTAAATGCATAAATGTAAATATTTCTGAGTGAAAACAAATATATAAATGATTCATAACAGGGGCATTGTAGTTCACTAAAACCAAACAAAATTTCAAATAAGAATATAATAAAAATAAAATACATTTTACTGAAAATAAGATGTAAAAAGCATATACATATTCTTTTTCAGCTATTTGCAAAATAAACATTTCTAATTTTAATTTAGTTTCACTTGATGTATTAAAACGAGTAAAACTAAAACTCAAATAAAATTGATAAAAACTATAAATACACATTTAAAGAAAAAAACAACATAAAATGACAAAAACAATTAACACTGTTACTAAAACTTTAACAGAAATTAAACTGAAAACAGAAAATATTAAATATAAAAATAATTCAAGATATGAATAAAATCTCAGGGATACTAAAATAAACCATTAAAAATAAAATATGTGATCAATTAAAGTTATTTTATTTCAGCTAGTTGTCAAGGCAGCATTTCTCATTTTCATTTATTTTAACTTGATGTAAAAAATAAAATTAAACTATATACAAATAAAAAATTTACTAAAACCAAAATTAAAATGAAAACAGAAAAAAAACAATGGTATCTCAACGATACTAAAATACCACTGGTTCACAAACATGTATAAATCAAATAGAGCCTATGTAGAATTGAATAGAGATCTAATTTTGTATTATAATTATAGTTTATAAAGAGACTAGCAGTTGTTTAGACCAACATCAACAGCAAATAGTGAAAGGCTTTCCTTCAAAATCAATATAAATCATTTTAAAACGAATCAGTTTACAGACACAGATGAATCCGCCATAATCAATAATGAGGTCTGAAAGATACGAGTAAACGCAAACAATAACACGAGACGGTCTGACCGTCCTCCCTAACTCGTTCTATCAGTTTCCTACATATTAAACACATTTAAATGCATTAGATGCAAGATGCTGTCGCCAGTAAACTTGAGGGTTATAACATGAAGTGATTTCCGTTTATCTGCTGTGTGTGTTTATATGAAGCTTACAGCATAGAGCACTCTTAACTGTGATTGGTTGTCTGTTAAGGGTCAGAGTGCACAGTAGCCAATAACAAACAGCTGCTCTAATCAATGAATCAATAGACCAATGACAGTGAATAACGACTCTTTATAGATCAGAGAGAATCAATGACACTCATCTGAAACGAGTTAATATGCATGCTACTGTGGTCAGGCTCATAATGCAGCTTATAAAGTGTCAAATTAGGTTTGACATCGAGAGAGCATAGGTCTCAGTTTAGATATGTTTTCAAAACTTTCTTCAGAAATGTACTAAATATCTTCATGGTACATGGAACATGGTCTTTACTTAATATCCTAATGATTTTTGGCATAAATATGTTTGAAATACTGCGGTAGTGTTTTGTCAATATGTGGTGAACGCAGTGAAATCAACACACGCAATGAAGCAATGAAAAGGGAAAAAAGCCTAACCCAGGCTAAACCAGGCCTCTTTAGTGTGTGTGTGTGTCACAGTGTGTGTGTGTGTGTGTCTGTGTGTGTGTGTCTGTGTGCGTGTGCGTGTACGTGCGTGCGTGCGTGCGTGTGTGCGTGTGCGTGTGCGCATGCGTGTGGTGAGTGTGTGTGTGTGTGCGTGCGTGCGTGCATGCGTGTGGTGAGTGTGTGTGTGTGTGCGTGCGTGCGTGCGTGCGTGTGGTGAGTGTGTGTGTGTTGTGTGTCTCTGTGTGTGTGTGTGTGTGTGTTTGTGTGTGCGTGTCTGTGTGTGTATCTGTCTGGTCAGCTGGGTTGTAAAGTCCAGATCAATGCGTAGGTCAAACAGCACAAAGGTGTCCTGCCAAAGGTCAGAGGTCAGTCAAGTCCGTCTGTCCACACAATTCCAGCCGATTTCTAGCCTGATTAAATGTGTTTAGGATGAACACAGTGACTTTATGCCGTTTATAATAAAGCTGTTAAAATACCAACAAAATAGTTCATTTCCAGCCCTAGAAAGACCAATCTAACACTTAACTTTGAGATGAATATGGAACTATATGGATGAATATTAACCTGTCAATAAATGATATATATATAATTGTTTTTTGTATTTAACATCATTTGATTATTAAGTATGATTATAAAGTATATGA
>QVTF01006502.1:0-27323 GCA_003573665.1 Oxygymnocypris stewartii
CCCTCCGCCCTCCTCTCTCTCCTCTCGCCTCTCTCCTCTTCCCTCCTCCTCTCCCCCTCTCGCGCTCTCTCTCTCCTTCCTCTCGCCCTCTCTCTCTCTCTCTCTCTCTCCTAGCTCTGTGTTTGGTTGTATCAGTAGGATTGTGAACGTGAGAGCGTGTGTGTCTGCAGTGCTGCTTGGTCATTTGAAACGCAGTCTCTGCCTCCTCTTGGACCGTATGTGTGTGCGAGTGTGTGCATGTGTGTTTCCGTCCCAGCTCTCCGTCCTCAGGGAGGAGGGAGGTCTAACAGGCTGTTAGAGATCAAAGAAGAGACATTTTATTTGGATCAAGGACGGAGCTTGAACAGTGCTTTGGGATTTCTAAACGGAAGGGAGCAGGAAACTATCGTACAGTGTTCTGTGAAAGAGTAGATGATACGTTACTTAAGCGTTAACTGAAGGTTGCCAGGACAATTGTGGAGGTGTTGTAGAGCACAACGGTTGCCTTTTAAGGTTTCAACACACTACTTGAACGTTACCTTAAAGATTTGTTTGTGGTAAATACATCATGGCTGTGCAACTGATGCCCGAATCTGCCGTCTGCCTGCTTATGGTGAGTACAAAGCCAACTCTGAACACACACACACACACACACCCACTTAAAAAACCCCGGGACTGAGTTATGAACTATCTGTCACATCTGACCTGATGGATTTGACTGCAGTTAAATTTTTCTTTTTACTTATACACACACACATGCAAAAGCCGAAGCACATGCACTCTGCAGCACCACCACCAAATGCTGACCGGATTGCAGCACAGCACACTTAACATTGCAGAGAAAAACCCCTGACAGGTATCCTGACATCAGCATCCATGTGTCATCTCTAGTACTACTGCCTCAGTTTTGAGAGAAAGCCAGAATTTGGCGTACACACATTTGCAGAGAGTGTGCTTTTCGAACATGGGTTTCATTACTGCACGATGGGCTTCTTTTTAATAGTGCTGAATTTTGTTTCGCTGACTTTGTATTTGTGTGCACTCACGCCGTTTAGCTGAATAAGCTGGATTCAGTCTGTGAATTGTGTGAAATCGGGTGGATGAATCACCTGTTTCAGTGGGATTTAGTTGGTGTATTATGCTTTTGAGAGGTGTAGAGAGAGGTTGTGCTGCTGAAAGAGGGAGGCGGTGTGGTGTAAGATCACCTCTGGAAAGACAAGGGGAAAGCATGTCACTGCCTTACCTGAAACAGCTGTCTGTCTCCATGGTGATAGGCCAAGGCTCTTTCTGACATGTTGAGGGGAAGCGGTGAGACAGACAAAGAGAGAGACCGAGCAAAGTGCTCTGCAAATAAGCTTTCATCTTCTATTTCTCATTTTCTTTTATCCCCTTCTATCACCTCTGACACTGGAGTTCAGAATTCCTTGGAATCAAATCCAGATCCGCAATTGCTTTGGAAGATGCGTCCAGGGATGAAGTGGTATAGGAATTTGGCTGTTACTGATATGAGAAGCATAAATCTGTACTGTTTTAAAAATGTACAGTAAAAAGGAGATACACCAGCATAAAAAATAGTACACCTGTACCTGTAAGAAATTTCAGTTTCAGTTGAAAAAATTCAATGATATTTCCATACCATACCGGTTTCTGCTAATAAAGTAAATAAATTCAGTAAATATTTTTGAATACTTTCATACTGTACATTCTATCTATCTATCTATCTATCTATCTATCTATCTATCTATCTATCTATCTATCTATCTATCTATCTATCTATCTATCTATCTATCTATCTATCTATCTATCTATCTATCTATCTATCTATCTATCTATCTATAGTTCCATAATTTATCATTCTATCTATCATTCTGTCTGTCTGTCTTTCTAACTATTGTTTATTTGTCTATCATTCTATCGAACCATCTTTATAGAGAGGGACAGAGATGAATAAACAGTATAAATGCATATCTTCAGTTCTGCTTGTGCTTGTCAAGTTCTCTTTCTCTCTGTTTATTATCATTCAGAAATGTTTCCAGGATGGTCAAATGATTCACACATGCGTTCACGTATAAATCATTCCAACTATACTTCATCTTCCCTTGTTTTTAGGCAGTGATGATTGCATTTCCTTGGTATAATGTATTCATTAAACAGCCTCAGACAGCGGCTGTATGTTTTATAACACCAGAGTGCACATTCAAGTATACACTTTATCGTGTTAAATCTATGGTAACACGTGAAATATTAACATGAATTTGGGCGGCCTTTGGATGAATATTAATGATGTGTTTGCAGCGAACATTAATATTTCAGTCAGGATTTTAATTAAGATGCTTGACATCTGTAAGAAGCAACAAACCACAATAAAACATAAGCAGGCATCCATGGGAAACACTGTGGCTGTGTCATTCTCATTCTCTCTCTCTCTGAGGGGGACATCTGTGGGTAAATGGCTGCTAGCCTGGCTGATGAAGGGCCCTCGTTCCTCTCGCTTTCATTAGTCTTCCAATACTGTAAAAGCAGTGAGCACTTCATATTTTCATTCATCTCCTGCATTTCTCTGAGACGCTCAGACATGGTTCAATGTCATGGTGACATCACAACACACCGCGTTTTCCTTTGAAGCACAAAAACCTAGACGGTAAAATATGATCAAAGTTATCGGTCGATCTGGGGGATGCTGAAAATTATGCGCACGGTATGAGCAGAAAACTGGCTCTTTTTCCGCTGTTTACGATTTGCATGTATCAGGGGACTAGAGTCATTCTGTAGTATTCATAAATAAAAAAGAAAGTAAACCTGAACATCTTCTGCTGTTTTTCTCAGTAGATCTGGTGGGACGTTGCACACGATCAGAGTAAACTGGATTTGTTGTTAGTCGTTTATAATTGCATACATCATGGGATTCAATATCCCTTGTGCTGTCACTGTGCTGAACCTTCTTTATCTAATTCCTGGTCAAAAATGAACAACCTCTGAAAAATTGCTTGTAAATCTCTCATTATCACCAAATATTGGATTTCATCTTTTTTGTCATGTTTTCTTTCAATTATCACAGCTTTTATATTACTTTTTGTAATTGATTGATCTGAGCTTATGCACCTTATGCACTTTTTTTGTGGATATTTACTTGTATCTTTGTTCAAAAATTGAGATGTATCAGATCAGCTATAATCTATATAATTTGGCATTTTTTTAACACCACAAGTACAACAAGATTGAAAAAAAGTCCCAAAATTTTGTGGGAAGTTGTTAATAATGAATAATTCATTACATTTGTATAGTGTTTTTCTAGGCACTCAAAGCACTTTACATACAGAGGGGGGAGGGCGGGGGGCTCCTTATCCACCACTAGTGTACAGCATCCACCTGGATGATGCGACGGCAGCCATACTGCGCCAGAACGCCCACCACACACCAGCTTACTGGCGGAGAAACAGAGTGAAGAAGCCAATCAGTGTATGGGGATGATTAGGAGGACATGATGGTCAGAGGCCAATGGGGAAATTAGGCCAGGATGCTGGGGTTTTCCCAGGAGGTCTCCCATCCAGGTACTGACCAGCTCAACCCTGCTTAGCTTCAGTGGGCATCCAGTCTTGGTCTACAGGGTGATATGGCTGCTGGTTATGCACTGTGTGAGAAAAGTCAGTCAGTTTTAGTCCAATGGAATAACATTAACTAGCATTTTCAGGAAATCAGTTGTTCTGCTTTAATATATTTTTGAAATCTAAATGTTCTCAAAATTATTATTTGAATAGAAAGAACATTGTTTATTTTGAAACATAAATATTTTGTAACATTAAGCATCTTAACTGTCACTTTTGACAATTTAATACAATTGCTTTAATGCATCCTTGTTAAAAGTACTGTATTACTAAAAGTATTTTTATATAATTTCTGCAATACTGTGTTTTTTGGAAGACATTAGCGTGTATTTAGCATCTGTTTGTCTTTGTAATTAAATATAAACAGTAATAGCACTTATCTCTTCACCTGCATGCGATAATGCAGAATTTATGGATTTATGACAGCATGTCTGATGATTGCCAGTCTGTGACACGCCCTCCCGCCCCACACCGCATGCGCTTCCTGTCCTGACCCATCTGTTCCACTGCCATGGTTACAGTAATTGTATACGACCCCACCTATCAGCTCCTCCTTAGCCCTCTTGCCAACATCAAACTAAATCATTTTACAGGAACAGTCTGTGACTGAATATGTTTGCTTAAGACTCATATCTTCTACTTTGTCAAAATATTTTATTTATTGCTAACACACTTTTATAGTGTCTGCAACAATCACTCATCACATGTATCTCTTTTTATGATGAATACTTAATTAGTTTTAGTATCCTGCTGTCATATCATGTTATTACCAGCGCAGTGTATTCGGTCAACAATGCAAGCTTTCATTCTGGGATATTCTGGTCCTTATGGGAACTGCATGTGCACAGAAGTGGCATCTGCGTGCACTGTGCTCAATCATCAACCCGAATCTCTCGCTCCGTACTATTTGCGTCTAGATCAATAGCCTTATCTGTCTGAGATGTGCAGTACAGCTCTGCGACCATCAGAATCTCATTACGACTGCAGATAGTGGCGTTTAAATGCGTTCTGGTATTGGCTGGTATTTCTGTCTGTGTCGTTTGTCTAGCACTCCTGTAGCTTAAACAGTATTGTGTGGTTTTAGCAACTCCAAGGTCATGGGTTTGAGTCTGATGCATGGTTGAACTGATAAAATGTGTAGCTTGTGCTTTGAGTCACTTCTGATAAAAGCATAGCAGAGTGTAAATATGATTGAATTGTAAAAAGTAGTAGCAAATTGGTATAAATTATGAGGGCATTTAGGGTAATTGGAGAGCTGGTAAAATAGAGTACTTTTATCAGTATTAGTTAAAATATTAATGTCTCAAAACACTTAAAGGGAAATTTCAACCAAAAATGAAAATTAGCTGAAAAATTTACTCACCCACAGGACATCGAAAGTGTAGATGAGTTTGTTTCTTCCTCAGAACAGATATTTAGCATTACATCACTTGCGCATCAGTGGATTCTCTGCAGTGAATGGGTGCCGTCAGAATGAGAGTCCAAACAGCTGATAAAAACATCACAATAATCCACAAGTACTTCACATGATCCATCAATTAGCATCTTGTGAAAGCAAAAATCTGTGAGATAAATACCAATTGTTAAGATGTATTTAACTGACAACCATTGTATCCAAATATGAGTCCAACTCCTTAATATATAATATTGCTTTCTCCAGTGAAAAATCAAAGAGAAATATACACAGATCAAACACAGTTTACAAGCGAAAACAGTCCTAAAATTTGTTGGTGTCAAATATTAGGATGTGAGAGGACAACATGGGATGGTCTTTTTCCCTGGAGGAAGCTTTATTATGGATTATGGACTTGTATTTTGGGCCATAAGCGATGATTTAAAGTTAAAACAACTTGATGATTTTGTTTATTGCTAATGTTGAGTGAACTGTTCCTTTAATTTTGTCTATAGCTGTCACAACCGAGGCTCCCGTACCGGCTCTTCTCCTCCACCAGAGGGAGCCGTCCCCCGAGTATTGACTTTTCCCCGGACTCAGTTTCCCATCTCTCCGCATACCTGGGTCTGATTGCCTTGTTACACCTGCACCTCATCTACACACACACATAAAAGCAGCGCACCTACACTCACTCAGTGCGAAGTCTTGATTTGCCCCGGCTGTCACCTCTGAGCGTTTTCTGATCCATTGTGTGTTTCCTGGTTACTACCCCGCCTCGTTCTACGATCTTCGGATATCTGCCGCCTGCCCTGACCATCCTGCCTGTTTCTCTGACCACGTCTCTGCTTAGCCCTCACTGTTCCCATTGTTGGTGTTTGACCCATTCCTGTTTGACCACTCTAATAAAGCTGCAAATGGATCCCGCTCCGTCTGATGTTTCACTACAGAAGACTTCGCCGAACAGCGATCCAGCAGCGTTGAGGCAACTAACGACCGAACTCACCGCCCAAGCCTCACAACTCGCGGTGCATCAGCAGCAGCTGCAGCATCTCACAGCGCTCACCGAACAACTGGTCACCGCTTTGCAAGGAGTGCATGTAACGCAACCACAAGCCGCCGCCAGTCCACCACCTGCTCCAGTCATGCAAACTCCTCCGGTCAGCCCACGACTCGCCTTCCCAGAGAAGTTTAACGGCGATCCCACTAGATGTAAGGACTTCTTGTTACAGTGCTCGCTCTTCGTTAACCAGCAACCGGCACTTTACCCCACGGAATCTGGTCGTATCGCCTTTGTTTGCTCCCTACTCACCGGCAAAGCTTTGGACTGGGCAACTGCGGTCTGGGGGACCGATGGCTCCGCCTTCCCAACCTTCGACTCATTTCTCCACCACTTCAGGGAGGTGTTCGATCACCCAGCTGAGGGAAGGGGCGCGGGTGAACAGCTTCTCGCACTCTCACAAGGGAGGAGAACGGCGGCCGAATACGCTCTGACTTTCCGCACTCTGGCGGCACAAACCACGTGGGTCGAGGATACACTGAAGTTGTTGTTCCGGAAGGGATTAAACGCTGAACTACAGTCAGAATTAGCGTGTCGAGATGAGGGAAACACCCTGGGCCAATTCATCGAGCTCACGATCCATCTTGACAATCTGATCCGTTCTCGACGCACGGCGCGACCAACCCCACCACGCTCACCACCCAGATTTCAGTATACCACGGAACCGATGCAACTAGGGTTCACTCCCCTCACTCCCCAGGAGAGGGAGCGCCGCATGCAGAATCAGCTCTGCTTGTACTGCGGTCAGGCTGGCCACATGAGGAACAACTGTCCCGTTCGGCCATCATCGGATCAGCGCTCGGTGAGTGACAATACCCACGCATCCAGTTCAGTTTCCAGCATTACTCTGCCTGTGGAAATCATCACTCAGACCCAGACCGTCCAGACGACGGCGCTGCTCGATTCAGGAGCCTCTGGAAATTTCATTGACAGTGAGTTTGTCGGTCAGCTTCACTTAGTACTAACCCCCTGTAATTCCTCTTTAGCAGTGGAGGCGCTAGACGGTCGTCCCCTGGGCAAGGGAGGAATTCTCCGCCTCACCGAGTCAGTCACCCTCCGCATCGGAACCCTGCATTCTGAGAGTATTCAACTTTACGTCATCCGATCACCCACTCATCCGCTGATTCTAGGGCTCCCTTGGCTTCGAACTCACGACCCACACATATCCTGGAGAGAAGGGCAGATCACTGAGTGGGGACCAACATGTCAAGAACGTTGCCTGTCCAAGATCACCCGAAACCCCCTCGCGACCCCGACTTCCACCAGTGACGCTATCAGCATACCCCCCGAGTACACAGACCTCATAGAGGTTTTCAGCAAAGGAAGGGCTTCACAACTTCCTATTCACCGCTCAGTTGATTGTGCAATTGATCTTCTACCTGGCACCACTCCTCCAAAGGGGAGGATCTTTCCGCTGTCCCAACCAGAATCAGAGTCGATGAAGACCTACATAGGGGAGGAACTAGCCAAGGGGTTCATCAGACCGTCCACCTCTCCAGCGTCAGCAGGGTTTTTCTTCGTGAAAAAGAAGGATGGAGGCCTGAGACCATGCATTGACTATCGAGGTTTGAATGAGAATACCGTGAAGTTCCGCTACCCATTACCACTCGTCCCCGCGGCCCTCGAACAACTGCGGCAGGCGAGATACTACACCAAGCTCGACCTGCGCAACGCCTACAACTTGATTCGCATCCGAGAGGGGGATGAGTGGAAAACAGCCTTTTCCACCACTAGTGGTCACTATGAGTATCTGGTCATGCCCTTCGGGCTAGCTAACAGTCCTTCTGTCTTCCAGGCATTTATGAATGACGTCTTCCGCGACATGCTGGACCGATGGGTGATCGTGTACATTGACGACATCTTGATTTACTCCGACACGTACGAGGAGCACGTACGCCATGTCCGAGCGGTCCTCAAGCGGCTGCTACAACACCAACTCTACGTCAAAGCCGAGAAATGTGAGTTCCACCGGACCAACACCTCGTTCCTCGGTTACATAATCAGTCAGGACGGGGTATCCATGGATGAGAAGAAGGTTCAGGCAGTGCTTGACTGGCCACAGCCCCAGACGGTAAGGAGTTACAGCGCTTCCTGGGATTTGCCAATTTCTACCGCCGCTTTATCCGAAACTTCAGCTCCGTCGCCTCCCCGCTCACCACCATGACTAAACGCACCGCTTCTCGCTTGATGTGGTCCCCCGAGGCGCTCCATTCGTTCCAGGAACTAAAAGCTCGTTTTACCTCTGCTCCCATTCTCCGACACCCCGACCCAGAACGTCAATTTATCGTCGAGGTCGACGCCTCCAATACAGGGGTGGGAGCCGTATTGTCCCAACGCCAGGGGGAGCCCGCCAAACTCTACCCTTGTGCTTTCTTCTCCCGCAAACTCTCTGCTGCTGAACGAAATTACGATGTGGGCAATCGCGAGCTACTAGCCATGAAACTAGCATTGGAGGAGTGGCGGCACTGGCTGGAGGGCACCACACATCCATTTATCATTCTCACGGATCACAAGAACCTTGAATATCTCCGCTCAGCAAAACGCTTGAATCCCAGGCAAGCCAGGTGGGCATTATTCTTCACCCGTTTCCACTTCACCGTAACCTACCGACCTGGCACCAAGAATACGAAAGCCGATGCTCTCTCCCGCCAAACCGAATGTGTAGAGCCCTCAAGTCCTATCGAGAACATTATTCCCGAGAAGATCCGGCTAGCTCCCGTTCAGTGGGACATAATGACCGAGATCACCCAGGCCAACCGTCAGACTCAGCCTCCTCCAGAATGCCCTGCCGATCTAGTCTTCGTCCCAGAACCCTTCCGTGAGCCTCTGCTCCTTCAGGTCCACGCAAGTCCCAGTTCAGGCCACCCTGGAATTACTGCTACAGAACACCTCTTGCGAAATCGCTTTTGGTGGCCAACGCTTCTGACGGACACGACTCACTTCATCCGCAATTGCCACACATGCAACACTACCAAGTCGCTTAAACAATCTCCAGCCGGTCTACTGCAACCCCTACCCATACCTCGACGCCCTTGGTCACATATCGCCATCGATTTCATCACCGATCTGCCCAACTCCCAAGGTAACACAACTATTCTCACCATTGTTGATCGCTTTTCCAAAGCCTGCCGCCTCATACCTCTGCCTAAACTGCCTTCTGCCCTCGAGACAGCCGAATTACTATGCAACCAGGTGTTTCGCTATTACGGCCTACCCGATGACATCGTCTCCGACCGGGGCCCCCAGTTCACGTCAAGGGTATGGTCAGCCTTCTTCAAGAGCCTCAACGTCAATGTCAGTCTCACCTCCGGCTACCATCCACAGTCCAACGGCCAGACCGAGCGTCTCAACCAGGAGGTCATCCGCTTCCTTCGCTCCTACTGCCAACAACAACAGACGGAGTGGAGTCGATATCTGATGTGGGCTGAATACGCCCAGAACTCTCTGACCAAACCCGCCACAGGCATGACTCCTTTCAAGTGTATCCTCGGGTTTCAGCCACCGATGTTCCCCTGGTCCGGAGAGCCGACCGAGTTGCCTTCAATCACGGAGTGGCTACAACGCAGTGAGGAAGTCTGGGACCGAGCCCACACCCATCTGCTGCGAGCAGTCAGGCGCCAGGAACTCCAAGCCAACCGACACCGACGACCAGGTCCCGTCTACCAACCGGGGCAATGGGTCTGGCTCTCGACCCGGGATCTCCGCCTCCGGCTACCAAGCAAGAAACTCAGTCCCAGGTATGTTGGACCCTTCAAAATTTCCAGACAAATCACCCCTGTATCATTCCGACTTGAACTGCCTTCTAATTACCGCATCTCTCCCACGTTCCATGTATCTCTGCTGAAACCCTCTGGTGGTCCGAGAGGGGCTTCGGAGGAGGGAGCCGAGCCACAGACTCCCCCGCCCATCCTGGTCGACGGCGAGGAGGCATATCGTGTGCATGAACTGCTAGATTCCAGACGCCGGGGTGGTATGCTGCAGTATTTGGTCGACTGGGAGGGTTTCGGCCCGGAGGAGCGTTCCTGGGTGAACTCAGGTGATATCCTAGATCCCACTCTCACGGAGGAGTTTCACCGATCGCACCCGGAGAGGCCGGCCCCCCGACCTCGTGGAAGACCCCGGCGTCGTCCGCCTCCTCGCGTCAGGAGCCGCTCGCAGGGGGAGGGCTCTGTCACAACCGAGGCTCCCGTACCGGCTCTTCTCCTCCACCAGAGGGAGCCGTCCCCCGAGTATTGACTTTTCCCCGGACTCAGTTTCCCATCTCTCCGCATACCTGGGTCTGATTGCCTTGTTACACCTGCACCTCATCTACACACACACATAAAAGCAGCGCACCTACACTCACTCAGTGCGAAGTCTTGATTTGCCCCGGCTGTCACCTCTGAGCGTTTTCTGATCCATTGTGTGTTTCCTGGTTACTACCCCAGCCTCGTTCTACGATCTTCGGATATCTGCCGCCTGCCCTGACCATCCTGCCTGTTTCTCTGACCACGTCTCTGCTTAGCCCTCACTGTTCCCATTGTTGGTGTTTGACCCATTCCTGTTTGACCACTCTAATAAAGCTGCAAATGGATCCCGCTCCGTCTGATGTTTCACTACAATAGCTATGAAATGTCTTGTGCACTTTTAGCTTAAAGTTACTTTAGCTAGTGTTATTTTGTTTATGAATTATTCTAAAGTTTAAACTGAATCTTGCATATTACTGTAGTAATGTTGCAAACGTTTCATGGTGAACATGGTAATTCTTAGTGCCATTGTATATTGGGGTTATCGTATTGGCTCTGTCAGTTGCTGCTGAACAATACACAAAGGTTAAGGAGATTATAGTCAAGCGTAGAGGAAACCTCTCAGAATAAAAACAAAATCTCTTTTTTTATTCTCATTCTTTCATTTCCTCTAGCCTTTTGTCCTTAAAGATCAGCTGCATACCAAATTACAGCAAAGAGTTTGTTACTGCCCAACGGAGAATGACGGGTGTATTTCACCCTTTGAAAAGGATTTGTATTTCCTTGGTCCTGAATACCATTTTGTATATTTGGCCCAGGAGTGCAGTGGCACAGGTGATGAGATAAGCAAAGTGAAAACATTTCATATGCGTAGTGGAAAACATGCCAGCGTTAAACAAACATCATGATGAATTTAGACATTCAAATATTCTTTGAATTTGAACATGGTCTTATTTATGTATTTATTTAGTCATTTAGCAGACACTTTTATCCAAAGCGACTTACAAATGAGGACATTATAGAAGCAATCAAAACCAACAAAAAGCAACAACATGTAAGTGCTATTACAAGTCCTGGTTAGCCTAATGTAGTACACGTAGGAAGGTTTTTTTTTTGTTTTTTTTGGAAAACGAGTATGTAAAATATAGCAAAATGAAACTTAGTGTTAGTTTTACAAGAAAATCTAGCAGTCAGAGAATAAATATGCAATTGATAGAGGTCAAATGTGTGTGTGTTTTTTTAAATAAAAAGAAAACAGATTAGATAATATAAAATTAGAATAGAGAGTGCTAGAGTTAGAGGGTCAAATAAACATGGAAGAGATGGGTTTTCGCCGTTTAGCCATTAGCCGTTTCTTGAAGATGGGTAAGGATTCAGCTGCTCGGCAGGTCATTCCA
Source organism: Oxygymnocypris stewartii (assembly GCA_003573665.1). Classification (NCBI taxonomy): domain Eukaryota; kingdom Metazoa; phylum Chordata; class Actinopteri; order Cypriniformes; family Cyprinidae; genus Oxygymnocypris; species Oxygymnocypris stewartii. Next base: position 11,658 of record QVTF01006502.1, read on the forward strand.
CCAGATGGGAACAGTTAATGAAAAAGTCAGTGAAAGAGATTTTGTGCCTCTTTGGGATGGTACAGTAATGCGTCTTTCACTTGCAGAACGCAAGCTTCTAGAGGGCATATAAGTCTGAAGTAATGAATTTAGGTAAAGGGGTGCAGAGCCAGAGGTGGTTCTGTAGGCAAACATTAATGCCTTGAATTTAATGCGAGCAGCTATTGGTAGCCAGTGGTCTTCTTGAAGCTTAAGAATTGTGCAAATGCAACAGTGTTATTTAGCATATTTTTGAAATATTTATTTTCAGTATCATTACTCCAGTCTTCAGTGTCACATGATCCTTCAGAAATCATTCTAATATGCTGATTTGGTGCTCTACAATTGTATTTTTATTATTGTCAATTTTGAAAACAGTTATGCTGCTTAATTCAGTTATTACTGAAATAATAAATATACATTTTTAAGTAAATTGTATAACAGTATTTTGTGTTAATGTTCTTTTTGTATAGTAACAGTAATGTTTTAGCATAATCTACAGTATAGTGTCCATAGTAAATGTGAACTGAAATGAACACAGCGGCTCTACCTGCTCAGGTGAGGGTTTGAGAGCTGTGTGTTGAGACTCTACTGAGAGAAGCAATTATATATTCCGTGGGGAGCTGTTAGGATGAGTGAGCATTTACTTTTTATCTTCTGTGTTTATCATTTATAACCTCTTTTCTGTCTTGTCGGCTTTAATGCGGAACTGGAGAGATGTCATCCTTCACTGAAACATTTCTACAAGAGGTTCACTTCTAAAAGAACCACGGATGCTGGGGGAAGTGTGTCAGCTCCTCTATAACATTGCACTTCCTCAAAGAGGCTCTGCAAGTGTTGCTTTGGAGACGTTCTGACTTGATCATTTTCTGAAGGTGTAAAGCTAGTCTCAGACAGCACACCCACAGACCGCCTACAGCCCGTACACAGAACGCAACAATGCCCAGAGCTGGATGAACTCACCAGCTCTGATTCTGACTGGTTGACTTTCCAAAGGATTTGTATCAGTGTACCTGGAAACAAAGTTGTTTTTAAGGTACCAGGATGCAAACATTGGCACATTGAGGAAGATCTAGTCTCTGAGACACTTAGTAGCAAGTAAATTAAATATACTTGGGCAAAACTGCATATTCTGATTTGTTTGGAATTATTTTTATGAAATAATCATATGCAGAGCAAGAGCGGAACAAACTTCAAGGTCTTACTAAAGTCTTGCCAAAGTGTTGCTGTATTTGTAACCGAGAGGCAGTGAATAAAGTCACTCTTTAGATGCTAAAACACCATATCATGATCTGCACAGGTGTAACTGAACACAGTGCCGCATTTCACTCTGAAACAGGCTGCACATATATTTATTAGCCAACAATCTGACTAAATAAAAACTGGATGGTTTAATATTTTAAATAGAAAATGTGCGTAAATATAGTATTGTAATTTAACAGTACTATGAATATTTTTTTTATCAAATTATATTTTTAAATGTTTTATTAAAACTAATATATTAATAAAATATATATTTTAATAATATTAAACTTTAAAAAATGTTTTTATTGAATAATAATCACAAGAAAAATATTTTGTAGTAATTTAAAATGGGTCAAAAACAGTGGAAATGTTGCCTATGAAAACTCAAGAGGAAAATGCATCATTCGTATTAGAAGAGGTTCTTGAAAGTGTGAACAGACATTTTTTTCATGGTTTCCAAAATCATTAATTCCTAAAATATGATTTATTCTTAAATTAAGTATTATTATTTTTTTTTTTATTACTCTAAACTTTCTGGAAAAATTTATTATTTCCCAATACAATTTTTAAGGCAACCAGCTTCAGCAGATTTTTGAGTTTTCTCAACTTCTTGTTTTAAGTTTATACAACAAGAAGTTGAGAATCTCCTAAATAAATAAGTTGACAGAACTCAAAAATCTGCTGAAGCTAAACTTGTGTTTTGTTTTTTACAGTGTAGAGCTATTCAAGTCATCTGCTGAGAAGTCCTGTATTTTTCCATGTGGCACAGTATATAAAGCATCGCAGAGAAATAAAATGCCAGGTTATCTTCCCCCAGTATTGTGCAGCGTTAATCAAAATACACTTTTTACTTTTTAATGCGTGATTCTCATCTTAATGTAATACGTTTCTTAACTTCTTTCTGAAATGAATTTGCTTTTTGGCTGACGTCATCAGTCCCTCTAATTTTACAACCTCTCCCTTCCAATCATCCATTTACCTTTTTGAAATGTAATGCCCACTTTTCATAATCCTGTCTATTGCTGTTAGATTAAATCAAGTCCCTCACCGCTTTTTTTCTCATTGAATATCCTGTTTTACTCAGAAATACTGTTGATTTTGGAACTGAGTTGTGAACAGTGTTTCATGTTGACTTTAATATCATACATAACATTTTAACATTAATGCTTTTACTTACAATCTGCCTGATGATGTCACCTGTACCTTAGGTCTGTTGTACATTACACACAGTACATTAAATGTAATCTGCCCTTGATTAAAGCAGCACAGAGTTCTGCGTCTTCATTTTAGCAGTAGGCAGTCTGTTCACACTGAGCTAATGGAGAGGAATGGATCATCTCTCCCTCACTACAGAACAGCCCTTGAATCCACAGTAACCTCATTAAACTGCCTGCATACGGGACTTGAATGGAAAAATTAGGTTTGAGATGCACACATGCGAGTTCAGAGCTGCACATACACACCAGATGTCTCTGCCACATTCACTTTTAATCATGTTAGAGCTTATTACGGCGCTGGCCTTCCGTTGTTTGGCTTTATCGATGATGTCAGCCCTGTGTATATGTGAGCGTGTGTGTGTGTGTGTGTGTGTGTGTGTGTGTGTGTTATATCACACATATCTGATATATTGAGGTCAGTGGAGCACAACACCTCTCCAACAGGACATCCATCACTGTGTACTTCACCAAGAGAGGAGAGAGAGTATAGTAAGTATAATTCTGTTGGTCAGATGGCAGCAGGTTTGCTATTATAGTAAAATGTTTTGTCTGTTACCTAAAAAAAAATCATGCAAACGAGTGCATTGCTGTTGCTCTCAAATCTCATTTGTGTACTTTGAAAAATGGCCAAATTTTTCAAACGCTAATGTACGATATACGCTAATGTCTGCAAATGCACATATTCAGCTAAAAAAAATGTTGATTATCTTTTCATTGGTCAAAGCTATTATGGCTTTAAAAGTCTTGGAGTAAAATCCACAAATCAATAGCTGAAATAAAATATAATATAAATATTAGATGAATAATGTAAACTTTGAATTTATTTTTTATTTTATTTTTACAAATTTCCTTGGTAACTAACTGAAATAGTTTAGTTTAAGCTTAAATTGAAGTACTAAAGTGACTAAAACAGAAATAAAAATGAATGAATACCATATAGAAATATGAACGTAAATGAAATTAAAATAAAAAAATGAAAATCTAAAAATAAAAGCTAATACACAATATTAATAATTACAATAATAGATACTAAAACAACAAAGCAAGTCATATGGATCAGTTTATGTGCTTTCTTTATATTTTTTGCTGTTTTTGTATTTAGTTTTTGGCCTTCTGTTGCTGTTCACTTTCATTGTAAAGCTGAAAAGCCAGGAGATAACTTTTTAATTCATGGGTAAGTAATGACATATTTTAAATTTTTAGGTGAACTATCTCTTGATAATATGACTGAATCATTAGGAGATTGCAGCTCTAAATAATTTGAATTGTGTGACAAAACATTTACATTTGAAACAAAACTAAAAATGTTGGAAGTTCAACAAACATGAAAGCATTTTTTTAAGGTTCAGTTTAAGTGGAAATATATCCTTTTGCCAGCGACTGCACATGCTTACGGTGTAGTCTGAGAGTCCTGGTCCTGTGGGTGTGTGTGTGTGTGTGTGTAATACTTGATATTCTGCAGAATGACATCATGTAGAAGGTCTAAGTGGAAGGAGAGAGAGAGAGAGAGAGAGAGAGAGAGAGAGAGAGAGAGAGAGAGAGAGAGAGCGAGAGATGATGATTTATACCAGTATTGGGAAGAACTGTATGCCTCCCTTCTACACACACACACACACACACACACACACACACACAGCTACAAGACTGCTGCGAGACCTCATGCTGCTGTGAACCAAATAAAACTTCCTCCTTATTAAAATGTATAAAGTGTGAATATAATTAATGAATTCGCCCCGTAATAAAACTGCCAGTCTCACTATTGGGTCGTCAGCTCATATCCCACAAGCAAATGAATTCAGGATGTGCAGCTTAAACAATAAGACAGAGGTTATGATATTGCTGCAGGATCACTAGTGGCTGCCGGTGTGTTGATCTCTGAGCAGTGATCAATATTAATCTGTGTGTATGAAGCAGCAGAGATTGTGGATTAAATATCACTGTCTGTAATTGAGATGATCAATGGGGTGCTGTTTCCTGTGACTCTCTATTTATACACCTTATAGATTTCCTCCCTGCACTGCGGAGCTCAACCTCTCACCTCATGCGGCGCTTTGTCCTGTCCTGCTGTGTTTGTGTGCAGGAGGGGAGATGGTGCGTTAATGTGACAAAGAAAGAAAGAGGAATGAATATAGTGGGTTGACTGGATGTTGCTGGAATATATGAAACATGAATGTATTTGTCAAGTGTACACTGAAATCAAATCATGGAATCAAACATATTATTCTACATGGATTTTTTTAGCAATTCATTTTTGTAAAGATTAAAATAAATGATGTAATGTTTTCATTACATTAATATTATTGTAAAATATATATAATTATTATATAAATTAAATATAAATATTATATAAAAATATACAGGTATATCATTAATTATTCATTAGAATAATGAAGGATTTTATTTGTGAAAACAATGACCTGACATGATGAGAAATTAAACAAAACAAAGCGATAAGAATCATTCAGGACTTTACAGAAAACATTGTATTTTAATTATTTATTAATTGTGTTAATTTTACTTTATTCAAATGATAGAAATCTGTACTTGATATATTATTGTTGTTATTATAATGAAAATAGAAAACTATTCTAAATGAATAGATTTATGTGTGTAATGTGTATATATTTTTACATTTGTATTATTTTGTATTGATTTTTTTATTCTTGTTTATTTATTAGGTTATTAAATATAGAGATCTGTCAAGTGCTCAGAAAATAATTTTTTTTTAGATGGTTGCTCACTGCTTGAATTCTCAATTGTTGGATTTCCATCCAAATGTTTTGCATTATTTTGGCACATTTATGAAAATTCAACTAAAGGCAATGCTTAATATTGTAGATTTCCTTCAGCGTTCTTACGTTTACGTTGAAGGAGCCCACCTGTATTGTGTGTCACTGGAGCAGCTGAATGACCTTCATTTAGAGAGTTAAATTAGCCATACTGAAGGATTTATATATAGCGTTATTAAATGCTGCCAGAAGATTCACAGAATGAGTGCTGCCAGAGCTCAAAACTGTTCTGGCGGACTGTGAGAATGCAAGCATCTGTGGGTTAAACACTTCTACCTTTCTTTTTTTTTGTGATTAATTAAAATAAAGCTGTCAACTTCTTGTCAGTGCCCAAATTTTTAACCCTTGACATTTTTATGCAGAACAATTAAATGTGAAATGTATTTTACATTTGGAAACTTGCTTTCAGCACAATTTTATTCCTTGCATAACTCCAGAAAATTCACCTCACAGCCTAATGCATAAACTTTAATGCACACATCAAGCAATTTCCATTCAAACATTCACAATTTGCTGAAAAATAGTTGGATGCAAACCCAGTATATGATCTTCTAGTCTCTAGACATGGCTTAAATCCCTTCTTCAGTGAAAGTCTCTGGGATTTTTTTTTTGTGCTCGAGCTGAAAAATCCTAAATCCAGTCGCTTAGAAAAGCAATAGCACATCTCTCCTCAACAAGCCGCATGTTTCATTCAGGTGCTTTCTAAAAACGTGGATGATTCTGTTACCGTGTAAATGTGGATTAGGTTGTGTAGACGCTATTCCACTGCCAGTTGGTTTCAGTACATCACACCTTATTCGTTTTATCTTTTACATGCGTGTTGTGTGTAAATTCCCATGTGCCAGTGTGTATCTGCATCCATAAGTGTTTGTAAAAATCCTGGACCCCCAAACGTTTGAGCGCCTCGTATAATTATAAATCCCATCTGCCGGCGAGCTCTTTGAGCGTTCACACCAACTGTGCAAAAAGCAACAACACAACACTGTTTTTGTCCTACGGTGTGGATGCATCTCTCACCTCATCTTCAAACTGGGCGTTTCTTTCAATCCTGGAGAAATGCAGGAGCAGACTGTATGTGTTTATGCATATTTGTGTATAGCAGATTGTGTGTGTCTTTCAAACCAGATGCGTATTTAACACATTGTTAAGCGTAGAAGCATTTCAGATTTAAAGTTCAGAGCTCTGCTGTAGGAAGACCTCTGGACTGTTTCTGGGTGCTTTGTTCTTTAAGTTATGAAAGCAAACAAATATACAGAAAAATCTGAGAGTTGGTGCAAAAGGGCACAGGTTAGTGGAGCATTCAGATATACTCTTTTCAATAGCAAACAGCTCTGAATAGAAGCAGCAGAAGGAAGAACATCAATGAAAGTGTGTGTGTGTGTGTGCGTGCGTGTGTTTGGTGGGCTTCTGAAATGAAGCAAAAGCTCTGTGTATTTTCATCCAATGCAAATTTATATTCCAGTTCCATTTGATGTTAAACCATTTCTGGGCCAAAGCCTTTGGAACACCATTTAATTTACAGCAAGCCACCAATAAAAAAAAATTGTTTCTATTATCATACTATTAACTAAAATCCACTTTCATCAGATTTAAACAATTTTAAACATTTAGCCTAATGGATAGAGTGTTGGACTTGAAACCTGAGGTAACCCAAGGTTGTGGGTTCGAATCCCGGCTCTGACAGGAAGTCCACGACTGCTCCCCGGGCGCTGCACAGTCGGCTGCCCACTGCTCCAAGTGTGTACACTTGGATGGGTTAAATGCAGAGAACACATTTCACTCCTCATTATACTCTGTATAATTGTGTATGTGACAAATAAAGCTCATCCGATAATACAGTAAAAAATGTCATATTACCATTTGAATCAAACATTTGAAGTAAATGAAAGTTAATTTCCATTCAAATGCAATTGGTAGTGGTCACATCCAAGTGGGTGAGTTGTTAATTACTTAATACAACTAAAACAGTTTTACCTTGAATTTTATTTATAATCTTTGTTTTGTTGTCTCCTTTGCTTATGCTGAGAAAATGTCCCTGACTCCCTGCATCAAAGAGCAGGAGAGGAGAAAACTGCATCTGAGATAGAAATGAAGAGAAAGAATCATGTCCATGAGTCACAGCGTTGACCGAGAGAAAGACCGGAACTGGGGTGCGTTTCCCAAAAGCATCGTTAGCTAACTATGGTCGTAAGTTCCATTGAACTCTATTGGTAACGACGGAACTTGTGACCATGGCTGCTTTTGGGAAACACCCCAGATCAGCCAAACAGGACTGGAGTTTATTTATAGGGTTTATTATTATGGAGGAGGTGGTAGTAGGATAATGCATTCTGATCAGACAGCCTTGAACTTTTCCTGTGTATATAGAGTCACAATTTCAGCACAGTCAGGAAGAAATAATAGCAAACATATTTAATTGAATAGATGGTTCTGACTCTATATCCTGACTTAAAGATAAAAAAAGCAAAAACACACACACTGCACAACTGAAATATTACATCTATAAATCAACACTGTCATATAGGCTAAAGAAAGGTTTTTTTTTTTCTAAATTCCGTTTTTTCCGTTTTAATTTTTATGGATTCTGTTTTTTTATTGTTTTGTTTTTTACTCCTTTTTAATGATCAAATAAAATTATATTAATCAAAAGCATGGTTAATTAAAATCATTGCAAAATTACAATTTAACATTAACTTATTAAAAGTAAAAAAAAAATGACATGTTTCTCACCTTATGTTTTATTGGCACCAAATTCTGTGTTTTAGCATGTTTAATTATTTGAATGCATACAAAAAAAATATTTATTCTTACAGTAACCTTATGAAATGTTTTTCCCCCTCAGACCCTCAAACCCTTTACTGGTTATCAGATGAAGGCATAACACATTGATTTAATTTATATTTTTGTTAATGAAAATTAAACATTTAAATTTTTGGCAAATAAAGGGGATAAAAAAAATAAAAAAATGGTGATTATTTCTTTAAATAATTAAGTTTTATTATTTTTCAACAGTAGTAGTAGTAGTTGTAGTAGTACGTAAATTATACTAAATAATAGTAAAATAACCTATTTCTGGCACAATATCTTTAATAAGTTAAACTGAACTTTTATTTTGACGGGCCGTGAATACCTTTAAAGTTCTATGTATGTATGATATGATGCTAGTTTTGCTCAAATGAAATGGTAAAATGCTGGTGAAGTGACTATGGGAGCTATTGTTCATATATATATATATATGTCCTCATCGAGACTGCAGATGAGCGCCACGCGCGCTGTTTATGTAATGTTAGTAAACAAAACCGTGCTTCTGCTCCATTTATACAGAGACGCGCAGAACATGCAGGATTCATATTTAAATCGACTTTTGCAACGTAATATTTACAAATACTAGTCCATATCGTGATTTGATTTAAGTGTAAATACCTACTTTTGATGAATTCATCCAAACTTTGACACATTCCGCATTAAACTGTAAATTCCGTTTTTATGACTGGATTCCGTCCGCGTATTCTGCATTGCGGAAATCATAGGGCCCTAATATATGAAAGACAGGTGCAGAAAAGGGGCCTTTGGGGGTTCAAGCCCCTGTCCTTTTTCAAAATTATTCAAAAGTGCCCCTCTCAGACAAATATGATATTGTGGCCAATAATACGAAATGCATTTTAATTATAATTAACATGATAATGTGTACAAAACAGTAACTAATCGCACAAAAGTCTGAAAATCCATGTTTATTTTTACATACAGCATCTCACAGAAGTGAGTACACCCCTCGCATTTTTGTAAATATTTTATTATATCTTTTCATGTGACAACACTGAAGAAATGACACTTTGCTACAATGTAAAGTAGTGAGTGTACAGCTTGTATAACGGTGTAAATCTGCTGTCCCCTCACAATAACTCAACAAACAGCCATTAATGTCTAAACCGCTGGCCACAAAAGTGAGTACTCCCCTAATTGAAAAAAAATTATATATATAGGTATTTATATATTTTTTTGCATTGCCCCTATTTTACATTTGAGCCCCTGCCCCTGAGAAACTCTCTGCACGTCCCTGATGAAAGGTATGTAATATATTGTAAATGCTTTTTATTTGTTGATGTTGCCTCGTTATTATAAAATGGATAAAACGTTTAAATGTCTGATTTTATATATATTTATAGAAATTTGTAGATTATATATAATATATATATATATACAAATATTATGTAATGTTTTTACTAATTAAATTATATTTACACTATGAGAAACTCATCATTAGTCAATATTATAACGTTTTTTTTTTTTGTTTGTTTTTAAAGAGATTCTAATAAGTTCAAATTTGGAACTTTTCGATCTAATGTTATATTTTGCTCTTTCCATCTGATATGTATGTGAACGTTTCAACACAGGTTTTGAATGGCATGATGCTGAATAAATTGTGTCGGAATTGTCATTTTTGGGTGAACTAATCGTTTAAGAGGATCCATCATTAGAAAGAGGATGTGATTAGGAGGATACTAGTTATGAGTAATAATGCTGTTTCTGCCAGTGTTAGAGTTCTGCAGTGAGGGCTCCCTATAGATGAAATGTGGAAAGGAAAGGTTAGTTAAATCCCGTGGGAGTCTCTTTGACGTTTTTTGACGTGCACTGAATGACTCGAGCCTCATGAATTATGGAGTACTTCTGCTGTTTGTGTGTGTGTTTCTATGGCTAATCCTATACATATTAATATCGTCACGGTATTTCTGTGTCTCGTTGTGTATTTGTGAGAGTGTGTTATTTCTTTGTGGGCTGTTTTATGGTTGACTAATGCGGGGCTCAAGGTTATCACTTTAGCCTGGCACACAGAGATTGTCTGATCATGAGGGGCCAATTAAAACCTGTATAATGAGATATGATCTTCACAAAGACATGCGATACACACACACACACAGATGCACAGATACAATGTAGCATTGAAGGTCTTTTGGGATTTTTTTTCTATGTTCGTCTGGTCTTCTTTCAGACGCTGACAACCCATAATCATCCCTGACAGAAAGATGCAGAGAAAATGGAGCGATGTTTATATGTGCGGACTGTGCGTGATAGTAAAATGGGCTCTGTTGTAAACTGGAAATAGCAAGTGTGTGAATGTGAAAGGAAAATTCATTTTAATCAGTAAACAGCCTCAATCTATTTCAGACACCCACTAGGCTGCCTACACATGAAAACACACACAGAAACAAACCCAGAGGGGTTCGAGGTGGGCGAGTGAGTTGGATATATTCAGAGACAGACTTTTGAAACTCCCACACTCTAAAATATATCCGACACGTTTTGCCCTCTGACTTGAAAAGTAATCGATTCAGACCACAAGCATTCACATAACAATCAAACATTATTTTCTTTAGCAGGATTTTCTTTAGCAGGAAAAAAATCTACAAAAACAATGTAGAGCAATTTAATTCAGAATGATTAATAGAGGAAAATTCTTCGCTGCAAATAGAAAAAGCACCTGCAAATGAAGAAAACAACTTCATCAATTTGATAACACACGCTGCAAATGCTCACAACACGAACAAACAAAGAAACGTTGTGTTGTGAGCACTTGCAGCACCTGCTGTCAAACTGATGAAGATGTTTTCTTGATTTGCTGGTGCTTTTTCTATTTGCATGTATTTTCTGAAGTTGCAATGCATTGAGCTCTCTCGGCCACCGTAGATTTGCTATGTCAGTGATACACAAAATGATTGTCTAATTGTATGCTAGTGTAGTTTGGACTATAACTACAAGGGTAATAAACAGTTATTTGATTATTTGCCAATTTTCCTCTTGACTTTATATCATCTAAACTGTTTGGGAGTTCAAATATTTTTTTGTGATTGAATAATGGTGATCTGTGAATGAATTTTATCTTAGATATTTATTGGAATGGTTTATATAATATTTTAGTAGAAGTTACAATGAATTTTAAAATTAGCTGAAATATATACACTAAGTTATATTTTAAATTGGAAGTATTTATTATACACAATAAATGATGTTGGAACTTTTTATGTCTGTTAGTTAATGAAGTGTTTGTGGACAGTGGTTCAGTTAGAAAAATAGTTTTTCTTTTGCATTGAAAACGTCTCGGGTTACTCGCGTAACCCTTGTTCTCTGAATAGGGAACGAGAGGCTACGTAAAGCTTACACGCTTTGGGAACACCCCTGGGCATGCAGATTGTCTGAAACCCGTATAGAATCTCGCCAATTCATTGGCTGATGGCGCGGATGCCGCCCTCAACGTTCTCACGTCGTATCTTATACTGGATCTGCGCCATCTGCTCCTCATTCTCTGCTGAAAAGGTCCCTGTCGGCAGCGTCTCGTTCCCTATTCAGAGAACAAGGTTTACACGAGTAACCCGAGATGTTCTGTTTCATAGGTTCACTCGACGCTGTGTAAAGCTTACACGCTTTGGGAACGATATACCAAACACGCCAAGCTAAGAACGCTGCCCTACCTGGCTCTATTACGAACCAGACAGCATACATGGCTGGTTCAAACATATCGAACCTGAGAACCCGGATCCGTGTCAAGATCTAAGTTATAGAACCTGATAAAAGTGTGCGGAGAGGACCATCCTGCCGCTACACAAATATCCTCTAGGTCTAGGAGGACTCCTCTGAAAAGAGCTTGAGAGGAGGCCACGCACCTAGTAGAGAGCGCCCGAACGCTGAGAGTTGAAGGAAGGCCACGCACCTCATAAGCCAGCGAAATAGCGTCCCTCCCCAGTGAGAAATTCTGTTTCGATGTGGCAAGTCCACTGCGGCCAGCACCAAAGCACACCAGCAACTGGGGAAACTTTCTCCAAAGTTTAGAGCGGTCCACATATATCTTCAAAGCTCGGACAGGACAGAGCATGTGAAGCCTTTCATCCTCACCTGAAGCAAAGGCAGGAGGATGAAAGGAGTGAAGCGTGACCACTTGAGAGCGAAACGATGTGGATGAAACCTTAGGGACATAGCCAGGCCTAGGCCGCAGGGTCACCTTGGCCAGACCCGGGGCGAAGTTCATACACATCTCACTGACAGAGAGAGCCTGCAAATCCCCAACTCTCTTCAAAGACGTAAGTGCCAACAAAAGAGTAACCTTGAGAGTCAGAATCTGTTCTGGAGCTGACTGGGCTCAAACAAGGCTGCCATTAAACCCTCAAGAACTATTGATAAGTCCCAAGAAGGAACTCCAATAGGATGTACTGGTCTCAGCCATCGGACGCCACGCATAAACACAGAGACCATCCGATACCTCCCCAGGGGAATTTCCTCCAGCTCTCTCCGAGCGGCAATGCCCGTGACGTAAACCCTTAAGGTGGTGGCGGCTGGTATTTAATGTGAATTTAACATTGTAAGTTAGGCTACTTACCTTAATACTTTCATTGTACAGAAAGAGAGCAAAGATTTTTTTTACTGACAGTCTCAGAGAGTACAAGCACTCTCAAAACTCCCATTAAAATCATTGAAGCTGTTTACACTGTGAAATGAATATCTTACCTACAGATTCAAACACATCTGCACTTTGCTGTTTCCAACCAGAGAATTCGCCAGAAGAGATATTCAGTCTGCTCCAAACAAGTAAAGAAAACACCGGTATTTTAGCGATGACTCATCTGAACGCCTGTGATTGGTCATTGCTTTCATAAGCTCAACAGATCCTGTGTGATTGGTTATTATGCGCAGTGCTGTACGCGTCTGTCTCTGGCTCAGCGGCAGCCAGCGAACACAGATTTGAATTTAGCAGCTGAAAATATGACGTGCTGAACTATTTAATCACGCTTGTGTGGTTGTATCAAATATAGAAAATATTATTCAGCAATTTTTTGTCTTTTGAAAGCTGCATTCAAAATCCACTTGGCTCAAAAAATCTGAGGGTGCACGTGTTCCCTCACCTTGAATGGGCATGACGCCTCTGTATATATATTAGGGATGGGACGATATATATATATATATATATATAAAACACAACCACATTAAGACATAATTATATCTTGCAATTCAGTCAATTCTCTTTGACTAGGATTGTTTTATTATTTTTTGTTTTGATTTTATCTTTCATTATGTATAAATTATCAAATGTATTTGCATAAAATATTTAATTTAGTGTTACACTTTAAAAAAAACTGAAGTGAAATTTTTATTATTTTTATACATTCAAATGACAGTGATATAAAATAGCTATGGATGCTATTTAAAATATGATACATTTTAGCTGTGTAAATGCACACTTTCTAAATTATATATTTTATTGTATAATATAAAATATGATTTTATAATGAAATAAATGTTAAATTGTTATTATTTTGTATTATTATAACCCTCTTTATCACATTGCAGCTAATTATGGTCAAGAACCACCACTTAGGCAAGTAAAAAATGTCTGAATGCAACCATTTGCAGTTTGTTTTGTTAAAGTTTGTTGAAGTATGCACTCTTACAGTATAGCTATGCCGTTGTCAGGTGCAGAGGGTTGTTTCGGTGGGTTCTGCTCCAGCAGCAGGGGAGCTGTATTAGTGGAGAGAGTGCCATGCCTCTGTGTGTGTGTGCATGAAACCATCTGCCTCACAGACCCAACAGATGTCAGTGACTGAAACCCACGCTGCGGTACCGAGGGAAAGCCGACCAAATCGTGTTTAAATGTTTAAATTGGGTGTCTATAAGGATAACACATCATTATACCTCAAATTAAATGCTACAAATGTAATTATCCACCTGCATGTCATATTCCAGATTAGATGGTTCATTCTTTATCTGCTTTTCCTGTGTATCTGTGCATAACAGTGCAGAAGAGATGATTAAAAATAATACATTAGTTACGCACGATTCATTGATGCCTGACATTTCCACTTGTTTATGTCTCGTTGTGAAAATATTGCATTTGGTGTTATCTGCTGGAATTCGAAATGTCGGGATATGGGTGGGATGAATTGTCATGTTACTCTGGAGGGTTTGCATGTAGTGGGAGGTATTTAGGGATGCACATGTATTATTGGGGTTTATATGTCAGTCAAAATGAGCTGCATCTGACACCATCCTAATTAAGCAGTACTGGAAGTGAATACAAAAAATACACACATATCTTCAACAGCAGGTCTGTCTATGATTCACACGAAAATCTGATTGACAGTCCTGTTCTGAATGTCAGAACATTGAAAAGAATGCAGAATTTCTGACATGGAAGTGAGTGTGCAGAATATAAAATGTGATTGCAGTACCATGGCTCATGTTTTCAGATGTTGTTCTGATGGCTTGTGTTAACAGTGAAGAGGGGACCTGAAAAATTACAACCCGAATTCCGGAAAGGTGGCATTTGGATCGGAATTCGGAGAAGTATCGGAGACTAAGATGGTCAGAGGCTCTACAATCTGTGAAGTTTGTGCAAAAAAGATTTTGGAATGCTTTAAAACACTTGTCCTGTGGACCAAGGCTCACCCGAACGCTTTAAACTGACTGTTTCAGTGTTCAGGTGTGAAAAGTGTAGTCTATGGTCAGACGAGTCCTTCCAATTTTGCACATTGCTGTTGGCAATCTACGGACCACGTGTCCTCCGGCTGAAAGAGAAGGGGAGACCTTTCCAGCGTGTGACATCAAGCGTTCAGTTCAAAAGACATGCATTTATTGATGGTATGGGGGTGCATACGTGCATACAGTATGGGCAGCTTGCATGTTCTGGAAGGCACTATGAATGCTAAAAGATATATAAAGGTTCTAGAGCAACATATGCTCCCCTCCAGACGACTTGTATTTCAGCAGGACAATACAAAACCACATACTGCAGCTATTACAACAGCATGGCTTCGTAGTAAAAGAGTCCGAGTGCCAGCAGTCCAGATCTTTTACCTATAGAAAAAGAAGAGGAGATGCTACTCCATGGTAAACATGCCCCCGTCCCAAGTATTTTGAGACCTGTAGCAGGAATCAAATTTGAAATGTGCAAAATTTTACATTTTGTGCAAACTTGTCTCAGTTTAAACATTTATGTTCTCTATGATCTATTGTGAATAAAATATTGGTTCATGTGATTTGAAAATCTTTTAATTTTCATTTTATTCAGGTTTTAAAAAACATCCCAACATTTCCGGAATTCGAGTTGTAATAAGCATTTTTTATTTTTTTATTTTGTATATTCCCTTTTGCTTTAAAACGACAGCTGGCGTAAGCTAAACTCTGCAAGTTTATGTAAAGCCTGATGATACATATTATCCAGCATGATTTGAGAATGATCCATGCGCGAGTATCCTGAGAGCTTTAAAGTGATAGTTTACCCAAAAAAAGGAAAACTGTCGTTAATTCATCCTCAAGTTATTCTAAACCTCTATGACTTTCTTTCTTCTATAAATATGTAGAAAGGACAAGGGGGCTTCACCTTTGTCTCCATAGATTTGTGGCATGTTGTA
>QVTF01006503.1:0-13260 GCA_003573665.1 Oxygymnocypris stewartii
AAGAGAGAGAGACAAGAGAGGAGGAGAGAGAATAGAGAGAGAGAGAGAGAGAGAGAGAGGAGAGACACGAGAGACAGAGACATCGAGACATAGGAAGGAGTTATTCAACTGCGGTGGCAGTATCTGCTCTGACTGTCCCACAGCTGGGAGAGAGAGAGAAGAAAGAGAGAAGGAGAGAGAGAGAGAGAGAGAGAGAAAGGAGAGAAGAGAGAGGAGAGAGAGAGAGAGAGAGAGACACAGAGAGACAGAGACATAGAGACATAGGAAGGAGTTTATTCAACTGCGGTGCCAGTATCTGCTCTGACTGCCCCACAGCGAGAGAGAGAGAGAGAGAGAGAGAGACACAGAGAGACAGAGACATAGAGACATAGGAAGGAGTTTATTCAACTGCGGTGCCAGTATCTGCTCTGACTGTCCCACAGCTGGAGAGAGAGAGAGAGAGAGAAAGAGAGAGAGAGAGAGAGGGAGGGTTTCTGCTGTATATTTCATGTCATTTGCTCCCACCGCTGGCCGGGCGTCTGTGTGGGGGTCAGTCCTCCGTCAGGGCAGTGTGTATTGTTCAGCAGTCAAACAGAGCTTCAGACATGCATGTCGAGGACTGAGGAGCCGCATGTTCAACTCGGAAACAGTGGTGAGTCTGACTTTTCATTGAGGGGTTGGCTTTGTTCTCAAAGGGAACTTGTACATGGACATGTTCTAACTGTCATGATGCTTTAGATGAGTTTTGAATGAGTGAATAGTCAATAGTTTTAAGATCTCTTCATGTATGCTGCTTGAAATTTCAGGTTAGCTTGTTTTAAATCTGTAAACTTCTGCAATAATTTTTTCTGCCTGAGCTTTTTATGGCATTTCTAGATTATTTTATAGCTCTTTTCATCTTTAGATTGTGTCTTGTTTTGGGTGCTTTATGTTTTTAAAGAAATGCAGAAGTTTGAAAACCTCCTACTGACTTGCATTATAATGTTCAGTATTTTCATACAGGTACTGTCTCTTCTTTCTTACATGTATTTGGATACAGAATATCTTCAGCACTGACACATTTATAACATTTAAAACATATGACAACTTGCCCCATCCTGACATTTGTGAAGAAAACGATAGACTTTCTGAGAACGTCCCATGTGACAACTAGCCCCGTTCTGCTCTGTTTAATCTGACAGTTCAAGCTCGTCTGGCTTTGATTATGGTTTAGGAGATGTTGACGTTCACTCCGATCCTGAACACCACAAACTGTGTGAATGGACAAGATTGCAAAATGAGACTCATTTTGTTTTGTACTGTAAATGAAAAGTTTGGCCATTGACCTTCCAAGGCCAACACCTTATTTGTTCTCTCTTTGAGATGTCTGTTTGAATATGATCAAATAAAGGATGGGACAAATATGTGTGTTTACATATACATTACAACAAATATTACCAATTTAATATGTATATATTCAATTGTAAGGAGTTTATATATCATTGTACTATTTGTTGTAATGCCATTAAATCATGCAGTTATTATCATGCAATGCTAATGAGAATTACAACTTAGGATGAGTGAGTGAGTAATATGTAGGTTTGTCAGGAAGTGGCTGAGGAGCAGACAGGAACAGATCAGAACACATGTACTTGATTAAAGAACCTCTTTGGTTTAAATGTTTCAGCACGTTCACGAATCCCGCAGGCAAACCCAGGAATTCCTCACACGCTCGGAAAGGTCTCCAGCTGCACAGCGTAGTCATCATTTATAAACTTTTAAAACGTTTGCGCTCCACATTTGTGCGTGGGCTAATTAATGACAGTGATGCAGCTGAAATGTATCCTGGAGAAGTCCTGCTCGTGTCATTTCCTGTTTCCCGTTGCCAGAACACTGCTTTATGGAGCGTGTGGTGTGTGTGTGTGCGTGTGTGTGTGTGCGTGTGTGCGTGCGTGCGTGTGGATTTTGAAAATTTTCTTAAAGAAAATCATACAAGAAGCTCGGGTGTTCAGAATAGTACCCAGGTGTTGCTAAGATGTCGTTTCTCACTGAAAGTCCATGTTTAAGTCTATGTGATTTTCTGGTCTATAGATATGACTTCTGTGTACGTCTGCACCTCATTTGATCATATGCCAGGCCAAAATAAGTATGAATAAGAAACAGTGACTGTCTTAGTGACTGCATAGAACTGTGCTAAAACAGGCTGTCATTGTGATGACACGTTTGGATAACAAATCTGGTTTAGAGAATACGTATATTTAATATTCCTTATTCTTCAAATTCCTTATGCTTCAGACAAAAGCGTTGTTTTTTTTTCAAGCACTAGATTTTGGGTTATTTGACTTTTCATAGCATGTTGCTTCAGACTGTAAAGGAAAGAAAACATCCAAAATACACTTTTAAATGTTTAATCCGTTAAACTAATTAAAACATAAATTTCAATTACAATACTTTAAAAATAAGTTTTGTCAAAATGAGTTTTTTTTTCTTACAATAAACTTTAGTTTTATTCTGAAGGGATTTACGGGAAGGGGTTTAGTCATATATTATTCACCTGAATTTTATACAGCATTTTATTCATAAAGGCATGGTGAAAATTTGTGATGAAAGTGATAAAAAACCAGATACAAAATCCCCGCTGTAATATATCAACGAGAGTTTTGAACCTCTCTTTATCCAGTCTTCAGAAATATATGCAGATAAGTGCTTATTTGATTAGATAAACCTTATTTGCATATTTAAACATAACATTTCAGAAAACTTGTAATACATATTTTTTTAGTTTTTCTTAATTTAATCAGTCAACTGGGAAAGTACTGTATGGTGCTTTTTACCCTATTCACCTGGGTCTTGCTGTAAAACAGCCGTCCTCCTGCAGTCTGAGTTTGGCAGCGGGGCTGTATGAAGTGTAATTAATGTACAGCCACATTCCCCTCATCGTCTCCCAGGAGCTGTTGAAACTAATAGAGGTGAATGTGGCGTGACCCTGGGCTACTCTTACAGTCCTGCTGTCATAACCCGGGGAATTAGAGTCATTATAGCTGCTGTGATATTCCTCTCATCCCATTCATCATGTTAATGAGGAGGTGCAGTCGACTCCCGTTTGACCGGCTTCACAGAGAGGAGAAGATAAATGAGCTGCGTCATCCCGACACATACTGAGACCCTCGAGCCGAGACGCTTTCATTCTGTCCAGAGCGCTGTGACATTGTACCCCATTTAAAACCCTGTTAACTAAATGTCATGCTCATGTCCCGCTGGGGGCTTGAGAAGTTTGAATTAATTAATTTTACTGGTTTATGCTTTTATGTTATAACATTAAGTCATTTCTTGCTGATTAACATAAATTCTTGGATTATATAAGAGTGTCAAGTGTGTGTGTGTGTGTGTGTGTGTGCGGGTGTGTGTGAGCGCGTGTGGGTGGGTGTGTGTGTGGTGTGGTGTGTGTGTGGGGGTGGTGTGAGCGCGTGTGGTGAGCGCGTGTGTGAGCGCAAATTATTTATATATTTAAATTATTTGTTTAATATGATATATTACATTTTATATATATATGAAATAAAAATAACAACACACACACATATTATATATATATACATTTTAGTTATTTATACAATATATACAATTAAATAAATATAATTAATAAATACAAAATTTAATAATCTATATAGAATAATATAAATAAAATTGTAATTATTATTTATAAAATATAAAAATGATTTACTTACTAGCTAACTTATATAAATACATACATACAGGTTTTTCATTTTGGGTGAAATGTGACCGGGACATGTTCATAAGCTTTATGAGAGTTCTCTCTTTGACAGTTTATAGCTGATTTCCATGCATAATTCATATGTGGTTATGGTCAATTACTGCACACATACAGTACGTGTGGCTTCAATGCATGAATACTTCATAGCTCTTTTTAACGGCTTGAATATGGCTGTTTGCATGCAATGAAAGGGCCGCACATAGGAGACAGCGGGCAGGTCATGTGATTGATCATAATAAAGTGTTTATCACAGGCTGGCTGTGTTGAGCAGCTCAGAGTTTTTTCTTCAGCATCGCAGACTTTCTTAACTGATGAAAAGTGTCCAGATTGACTGGAGGGCATGTCACTTCAGAAATGAATGGTTCTCTCTTCGAGGACAGTCGAGCTAGTTACAGAGAGCGTGACCACGAGACCCCTGTGCCTCTTGCGCTGGAGGAATGTGCATGTTTTCAGCCGGATGAAGGACGCGTCTCACGAGTATAAGAATCTATTCTGTGCCTCAGATCTTCTCTGCATTCGCCGATATTAAATTACAGCATTTTCTTGAAGACGACACTACATTATGAGCCATTTTTAGCAAATTGCAGTTTAGCTTTCTAACCCAAGACATGCTTGATTATTTGAATAGATATCTCCCATGTTTTTCATAAATCTCTGGAGGACTGTGGGAAAAGAAATACAAACAGTAGGTCAGAGTTTCACAGCGGTTACTCTACTTTTAGATTGTGTCTGTGAGAATACCGAAACAAACCACAGTATGACTGTAACTGAGAAGAATGAGTGTCTTAAACTGTCTGAACAGTGCTAAAGAGAATAGATGTGCGTGACATCAAGGTCCGCTTGATGTTATTAGAAGGGGATGTTTTTGTATCGCAAGTTCTTACATCCAGTAAATGCACATTTTCCTTTCAACCAGAAATGTTCATTGTTTAAAGGAATAATTCACCCAAAAAAGACGATTTGCTGAAAATGTCCTCACCCGCATGCCATGTAGATTTTTTTTTTTCCATCAGAACAGATTTGAAGAAATGTAGCATTGCATCACTTGCTCACCAGTGGATCCTCTGCAGTGAATGGGTGCCGTCAGAATGAGAGAACACCTTATTGATTAATTTTGTTTCTTACAAACTGTTTTTTACTTCAAGACATTAACTGAGGGACTGGAGAGGTGTGGATTACTTGTGGATTATTGTGGATTATTTTTTATCAGCTGTTTGGACTCTCATTCTGACGGCACCCATTCACTGCAGAGGTTAAATTTTCAACACTTGAATAAAAAATATGAACTAAAATTGTATTTTATTTTAGCTAGTTGCCAAGGCGTTAAACTTGAAGTACTAAAACTGAAATAAAAATGAATAAGAGGGAACTATAGACATATTTTTGAAAAAACATATTCAAAATATTAGTAAAAATTACAATAGTGTATCACTGAAATAATATGTGAGTGTTGTTGCTAGGCTGTTGTGTTTGGTTGCCAGGGCATTTCTAAGCAGTTGCTAAGGTGATCTTAATGTTTTAGCACATTGCTGTGGTTACTTCTAAGGTGTTCAGAGTAGTGCATTGCTTTGTGGTTGCTAGGGGGTTGTTAGGGTATTCTGAGTCATGTAAAGTGGTTACAATCATTAGTAACTGCATGATTAAAGATACTGTAACTCTTTTGTCAAAAACTTATTCATTCAAGTATGAACGATAATAATACTGATGCTGGAAGCAGTGCTAATTAATGACTTTATCCATAACATCTAGACATTATTAATCAGGTAAAGCTCATCTCATACTCGTCTTTGGTTGTGTTGTTTTTATAATGAATCTTCTTGTTGATGTCTTCCGAGGCTGTCTGGCTGTTGAATGGCCGTCTCTGAGGCTCATTGATGTGAGTAAATCTGAGCCAAGTCAGTCTTTGGAAGTGTCACTTCCTCCAGCACAGCACAGCTCGGTCTGTGAATATTAATTACCCTCAATAAGCTGCTCAGTGTCTGTGAACATCAGCCATGAGCACGCAGGTGCGCTCGACGGACTCGCTGTGATGCCGGGATCCTTCAGGGGCTTCTGCACTTACAGGACAGTATTATAAGGACTCCACGAATACTGTCTTCTCAGCTCTGTTCTGTTTTAATGCGTTTCATTGACTGGTGTATGCATCAGTGCTGGATCTCTTGCTGTTTGATTCCAGTTGGCTGTGATTTATATTTGGGCATGTGATTGCAGGAGTGTTAAAGCCAGAAGACGTTCCAGATTGCTACTCTTTCTCTATAATATTTGACCCATGAGTTGTGCATTGTTTTCTCATCTGAAGGCAGGATGAATAACGTTTGGCTCTTGCTGTCCTTCTCGCTGTCTGTGAGGATGTGCCTTTAAAACTCAGTTTGATATTTGGAGCAGTAGATTGTAATTTTGACTATGGATAGTGAAGCAAACACTGATCAAGACATTTGTGGGCATTTGAGCGCACCGGACAGTTTTTCACATGTATGGGTAGACATCATGAATATCTTGGTAAGTTTGGGAATACTTATCTTTTATTTTTCTTGTGATTATTAGTATTATTATGTGGATGTTTAATGTCTATTCATATATCTATTTAAGATATCTTTAGCATGCATCCTAGCACTTAGGTATTTTTGTTGTCTTATATAATATTTAGTGATAGCATATGGATTTACTTTGTGTTTAATGTCACATTTGATATTGTTGTATTTAATTTTAAGCCTGGGGATCTGATGTATAAATAAGACCCAGTAGCCTTGTAAATGTCATTATTTTAATGTCAAGTGTGTTTGTCTGTGCCATGGCCCATGGGTCATTTTACCAGCATTTCAAACTGAGGTCAACTGAGGGATTTTGTACTAGTACATATAATTATTTTATATTGATTTGTCTGCTTTAAAGTAGGTTCTCATAATTTTGCTGAAATCTCTGCATCCCAAACCTTTCTCATTACCAGTAAAATGTATAGTATGTCATTCTTATATGTGTGAGATGGTTGACTAAAGCTTCAGTGTGCTGAAAATCTTTGAGTGAATTTTGTAGTAGATGAGCTTGCAGATCTTGAGATGATGCTTTGCCCTCTGGGTCTCCAGTGAGTAAACGAGAGAGGTCACGTCTCTGTGTGTCATACAATACCAGGAAGACATGCTGAGGGAAAGCTGATTCCTCCTGACCAGGAATATTAACCAGAATATTTTAGGCCAGTACACCAATACACACCATACCTGAAGCAGCTTTCAAAGGCCCAAACCTGGTCTGCCGAGTGTTGTTTGGACTGAGAGCTGGATATACGTCACAGTGTTGTGATGATTATAGAGGCCGTTTTCTCCTCACTGCAGATAATGGTTGTATTGTTTGTGTGTGTTGTAGGATGGCTCTCTGGGTAACATCGAGGATCTGGCCCAAGAGTATTCAGAGTATTACAACACGTCCTACAGCGAAGTGTGTGACAGAATGGAGGAGTTACGCAAACGCAGAGTCGCTCATGAAGCAGAGACGGTAAAAACCTCACACGAGCCTCTGTTTAAGTCATGTTGTATGTCTAACTTTCAATAAAGTCCACTTACACTACTGTTAAAAAGTTTGAGGTTGGTTAATGTTTTTGAAAATCTTGTCAGCTCACCAAATCTGCATTTATTTGACAAAAAATACAGAAAAGCGGTAATATTGTGAAATATTATTATGATTAAAAATACGTGTTTTCTATTTGAATATATTTAAAGTATAATTTATTCCTGTGATCAAAGCTGAATTTTCAGCATAATTTCTCCACTATTCAGTGTCACATGAAATCATTCTAATAAATATTATACCTGCAGCTATATCACCTGCAGCCCAAGGCCGGTTGCCCACTGAAGCTAAGCAGGGTTGAGCTGGTCAGTACTGGATGGGAGACCTCCTGAGAAAACTAGGTTACTGCTGGAAGAGGTGTTAGTGAGACCAGCAGGGGGTGCTCACCCTGTGGTCTGTGTGGGTCCTAACACCCCAGTGTAGTGATGGGGACACTATACTGTCAAAAAACACCTTCCTTCGGATGAGACGTTAAACCGAGGTCCTGACTCTCTGTGGTCATTAAAAATCCCATGACACTTCTCGTAAAGAGTAGGGGTGTAACCCCGGTGTCCTGGCCAAATTCACCCAATGGTCTCTGACCATCATGGCCTCCTAATCATCCCCATACACTGATTGGCTTCATCACTCGGTCTCCTCTCCACCAGTAAGCTGGTGTGTGGGGGGTGTTCTGGTGCACTATGGCTGCCGTCACATCATTCAGGTGGATGCTGCACACTGGTGGTGGTTGAGGAGATTCCCCCCTTACTATGTAAAGCGCTTTGAGTGCCTAGAAAAGCGCTATATAAATGTAACAAATTATTATTATTATCATTATATCCTGATTTGCTGCTCAAAAAATAAATTATTATCAATGTTGACAACAGTGCTGATATTTTTGTGGAAACCATGATGCAATACATTCTTTCTGTAATTTTTTAATGAATAGAAAGTTCAAAAGAACAGCTTTTATTTTAAATATAATTTTTTGTGACAAATATTTTTACTGTGATTGTTCACAAATTCAATGCATCATTGCTGAATAAAAGTGTTACCATAAACTTTTCAAATAGTCTCTCATTTCAAAAGAGCAAGAAGTTCCACAATGAAAAGGATGGTTAGATGTGTCACTTGGTTCGGCTAGAGGACAGTTATCACAGAAGAAGGAATGAAGAGTTTTGTTTAATCTGCTGTATGACTTTGTTTCTCAGGGAAAGGCTGAATCAGCAACATCCCTTCAGCTGCGGTTGGAAATCCAGGTGGGTAATGAATCACGGTCAGCGGAGGGAATGACCTGTCCAGGAAGTTGTGCTTTCATGGGAAAAAGACACCAATAGTGTCATCTTTACTCTTTGTTCAAACACTTTTTGTTGTTAAGAGTCTAAAATGTCTTTATCTTTCCTCCCAGGAGTCACTGGGTCTGTCTAGCGCCGTGTCCACACCTGAAGTGGAGAGAAGGTATGAGTGCGTTGTTGCATTTTTAGTATTTCTCATCCCCAATCTTTGCAAGCTGCTCTTGTTCCAAGAGCCATGATTAGGGGACTTTCTAGTCCTACGCAATGTTGAAGACTTCCATTCGAGCTGATCTCATAACCACCACGTTTATGGGATATTTTGAGTTCCTAAGACTGTTACTTAATAAGACACAGCAGGCCTCCGAGAGTTACGTTCAAAGAAACGGCATCCGGGCCATCGGGGACATTGGAGATGATGCATGCATTTCCTGTTGACCCTCTTTATTCTTCATTTCTCTTTTTCCTTCCTTCCATTGTGCACCTTCCTTCCATCGCCACCATCAGCATGTTAATACACATAATGCACAAGTCAATTTAGTTTATTTTTGTTTCATTATTCCCAATTTCAACTGATTAATGAAACAAAACAATATAAAACAGATTATTGTGGATGAGCCACGGTCAAAGCTATTGTGAAATAAAACAATAAGCAACAAAAGACCACATATAATTATTTTACGATAGTTAAAAATTATACAATTACTACAATGCCTCTCAAGGTTTATTTGCTTATTTTTATAAATAGCTTAAAATATCATTCATAGTAATTTGAGTAAAATAACATATTTGCTATATACACTACTGCTCAAAAGTTTGGATTAGTATTTTTTTTTAAAGAAATTAAAAATTGTATTCAGCATGGATGCAATAGATTGATCAAAAGTGACAGTAAAGACATTTATAATGTCACAAAAGATTTCTATTGCATATAAATGCTGCTCTTTTGAAAACAATAAAAAATATGTACATCATGGTTTCCACAAAATATGAAGCAGCACCACTGTTTTTCAACATTGTAATAACTATAAATATTGTTTTTTTTTGTGTTTGTGTGTGGTGTGTGTGTGTGTGTGTGGTGTGTGTGTGTGTGTGTGTGTGTGTGTGTTGTGTGTGTGTTGTGTGTGTGGTGTGTGTGTGTTGTGTGTGTGTGTGTTTTTGTTTTCGAGTAGCAACTCCTCATATTTGAATGATTTCATGTGGTATATAACCACTGAAGACCTGGATTAATAATCCTGAAAATTTCAGTATTAGCATCACAACAAAAAATTAAATTTTAAAATGTCTATTCTATTCAAATAGAAAACAGTTATTTTAATATTGTAATACAATTTTTCACTGTATTTTATTGTATTTTTTTATCAAATAAATGCAGCCTTGTTGAGCAAAAGAACAAAAACCATTATAAAATCTTACTGATCCCAAACTTTTTAAAAGTACTATATACTCATACTAATAAAAAATGTTTAATTGGTATCAATGTTTATTTATAATAGCATTATTAATAATTGTTGTACTGAACATGCAGGGTTAAGACGCGTTTCACATAGTAGTAGTAGTAGTAGCCCTTTATTGTATAAGTATATTGTATTGTACATATATCTGCCCTCACGAGTCTAAAGGCTTGCATTGCTTCTGAGAGCTCAGGTACATGCTAACATCAGCAGCACGCGTCAGCCGAGAGAAAGACAAATAAAGAGAGAGGGAGAGGAATTCACTGGCCATGTGACTGTGTCTGTCGCTGTAAAACCCCTCCGGTTTGTGAAAAAACCTCCATTGTTGCAGTGAGGTGAGGTGTGGTGTGGTGCGGTGTGTCTTTATGCGCTCTGACAGACAGCTGAGTCTAATGGACACGGACACATTCCTAGAAATCAATGGATAGGGCCTGAAAATGAAGAGAATAATGTGGTGAGATGAGACGCGGTGTGATCGTGTTTTGATGCAGACGCTTTTACTGGAGTTCAGTGTTGTTAAATTTTTTCTTGCAGGCAATCAATGAACAAGTCCAGCTCTGAAGACGGATCTGGTAAGTACTGTATTGTTTGTTTGTTTTAAAATGAGTAAAATTCAGGGTTCACAGTCAGTGTGATAAGGGAATTTTAAAATTGAGATTTCAAGGCCTGGAAAAGTCAAGAGTGAATGTACAGTTTTCGAGTATGAACATTTGTGTAATATTTTAGTGGATAAACAGTGTTCTTTTGTAGATAGTCTTATGAATTCATGTGATTCATTGGTCCAAAGATGTAACACCTACTCATTATTTATGACTTTTTTTCACATCTCAACTTCATGATGGTTTTAAACACTTTTAACGCTTTTTTTTCCTTTAGTATCTATTTGAAATTAATTTTTTTTATTACATAAAATAGTTTTTTAATTACATAACTTTACATAATTTTGAGGGTCGAAAGTCTAGATGCATTATATGATCAAAAATATTAATAAGAATTTATACAATTTCAAGTAACATCCAAACTTTTGACTTATGTCCTAAAAATCTCAAGAAATACTTCTTCAGACAGTCATTGAGTTTAAACCCGTTTCTAACAGCAGGAAAATGGGACAAGAAAGAAAAACAAAATCGTTCTTGGCAAACTTCCGCAAGACTCAGAAAGGGAGCGTTTCGAGCGACACCGAAAGGTTCTTCACCCATTCTAATCGCAATTCCATTTGATCTTTATCAAACATTGCTTTAAATGATACGCATGACCTATTGACTCTGGTTCAACAGGAGAGGATCTGGGCTTCTTGGCCAGTGAGATCACGATGAGTGATGAAGAGCGCATCCAGCTGATGTGATGGTGAAGGAGAAGATGATCACGGTGGAGGAGGCTCTGGCTCGGGTATGAAAGCGTTCACACCACACTTCACTTCCCTGATTCAGTTCTGAGATGGAGGACCAAGCCACAAATCAAGTAGTTTTGTAAAAGTACAGTTTCAATTTTACTGGAGTCAAAGTACAAACACTCTTGATTATTTATTCTATCCAGCGCTAGATTGATTTGCACATAGGTAAGCAAATGTATTAGCAAACTTTATTTTATTACCAAAACTTGTTATATACTATCCAAACAATAAACTTCAATATACTAAAATATGCAGTTAAAAGTACTGATAATTCTACTCTGGAAACAAGTGACATTGTTTACCATATATTATTTGAATATTAAGGAAACAACAATTGTGTCAATATGTAGGTAACAAGCAGAATGAGCTTTAATACAAAAATACAATGTACTGATGTCACAAGGGGCAAAATGCATGAACAATTGAAAGGAACGCTAAACAAATATGCTAGTTTTATATCATTGAAGTCTTGACCTAAATGTGATTTTGATTTTGACCGGATCATTGAATCAGTGAGTTGACTCAAGAACAGCAGTGATCAGATCGGTCTGATTCATGATTCATCTTTCTGTGATTTTTCTAACCGATTCAACGGGTTCATTAAAATCATCACTATCACAACTCAGAGTGGTGATTTCCTCAAAGAACAAGGACTGATATATGTATGAAATGTAGAGTAAACAGTATATTATGCTTTGTAATGTAGAAAGTAAGTTTCCTAAATACAATCGGCTCATTTTGACCAGATCGTTGAATCAGTGTGTTGACACAAGATCAGCTGCAATCACAAATGAATCGCTCCGTTGCAATCTGAGAACCAATTCAACAGATTCCATTGGAACGAATCAGCGTGCCTTATGAACTGGATAAAGCTATCGTGTCTCAGTGAAATAATGAAATGTTTTTGTGGTGAAGTAAAAATGACAATATGCTATATTTTACTGTCCACCACTGAGGATAGGACATTGACTAACGTGTTTTTTGGGTCCTTCAAGCTGAAGGAGTATGAAACGCAGAACAAGCAGTCCAACAGTGTGGACACGCCCGACTGGGACCGACACACCCAGTCCCCTCCATGACCGAATCCTCCTACTGTAACGTAAGTTCCCAGTCACTTTCTGTGTTGCTAATGACCCACTTCTCTCCCTGAATGTCTCACGCGTTCTCCTGAAGATCTACGATCTATGAAGTGGAAGGTGTGAATATCTATTAGCTGTGTTTGCTGTGATGAACTTGTTTTATTGGAGATCTTTCTGTCTACAGACACTCACAGCAGGGTTTTCACCGATACCCGCGGTTGTGATCCACGGCCCCTCTGGGCCTCCAGGCGGGGGTCCCATTCATCCCCTCAATGCTGTAACCCCCATTGTGCATTTTTGGCCGGTTGAATGCAGGGCTGTGCTCTCTTCAGCGGCCCACGGCTCTTTTGTGCAGGGATTGTGTGATTAAGGCGCTCGGATGCAGGATCCATTCCACCAATTCCACTGGACAGAGCCACTGTTTGTTGCATGCTAAAAAAAATATATTATACTGGCTTTTGTACTTTAGTTGTTGTGTTTGCAAAGACAAGCATAAGTATTATGATTGCTTTTTAGGTTATGATATGAACAAGCCAGTGAGACTCAGAATCTGTCAGCATCTGCATTGTCCTGCAGCATTTAATAAATATTCAACTTTTCAGCATTTAATGAAAAAATGAAACATCTTTTTGGTCACAAACTTGTTTGCTGATATTTAAACTGAATTTCAGCATATAATGTCACTTATTAACATGTTATGATATTACCCAATTTTTTGGGTTGCCTGGTAATATCAATGCTGTTTTCAACATGCAGCTTATCAATCCTATGG
>QVTF01006505.1:0-27294 GCA_003573665.1 Oxygymnocypris stewartii
GTTTTTTTTGATATTACTAAGGTTTTTATAATCGATATTTCTCTCTCCGAGATGTTTGAGTGCTTGTTGTAATGTAAGAAATTAATACTTTTATTCGGCAAGGACACATTAAACTGCTCAAAAGCGACAGTAAAGACATTTATTATGCTGCAAAAGATTTCAGTTTCAAATAAATGCTGTTCTTTTGAACTTTCTATTCACTAAAACATCCTGAAAAATAAAGAGCATCACGGTTTCCACAAAATATTGAGCAGCACGACTGTTTTCAATATGGATCATAATCAGAAATGTTTCATATTATTATGATTTCTGAAGATCATGTGACACTGAAGACTGGAGGAATGATGCTGAAAATACAGCGCTGCATCACAGAAATAAATTATATATTAACAGATGATCACATAGAAGATGCTTATTTTAAATTGGAATAATATTTTACTGTATTTTAGATCAAATTATCACAGCCTTGGTGAGAAGAGGTTTATTTCACAACCATTTAAAAAAAACTATTGAACATTAGTGTGCATTGAAATGGTCTCTAGGCAGCACACTATATTTTAGTGGCAGATCATAGCACTTGAGTTTCTCTCAGTAGTAAGAACGATTGATGTTCTGCTCTGAATATAAATAGCAGCGTTGAAGGATTCGACAGCGACGCTTTGGGTGATGCTGATACATGTTGTGTAAAAGAGCGTTGTGTTGAATTGATCTGTCTCCCCTTCAGACAAACTATTGAGCATCGGAGCGGTGTGAAGTGAACCGAGAACGAGACAGAGTAGCTCTCCTGATGTGTGTGTGTGTGTGTGTGTGTCTGTGTGTGTCTGGTGTGTGCTGTGAGTCTCAGAGCTGGTGACCGAACGGATCTGACTGAACCAAAAGAGCGGTTTATGTCTCAAACTCAAAGCGTGGTGACTCCTGGCGTGTGCGTGTGTGTGTGCGTGCGTGCGTGTGTGCGTGTGCTGTGTGTGTGTGTGTGTGCTGTGCGTCTCAGAGCTGGTGACAGAACGGATCTGACTGAACCAAAAGAGCGGTTTATGTCTCAAACTCAAAGCGTGGTGACTCCTGGCGTGTGCGTGTGTGTGTGCGTGCGTGCGTGTGTGCGTGTGCTGTGTGTGTGTGTGTGCTGTGCGTCTCAGAGCTGGTGACCGAACGGATCTGACTGAACCAAAAGAGCGGGTTATGTCTCAAACTCAAAGCGTGGTGACTCCTGGCGTGTGCGTTGTGTGTGTGCGTGTGTGCGTGTGCTGTGTGTGTGTGTGTGCTGTGCGTCTCAGAGCTGGTGACCGAACGGATCTGACTGAACCAAAAGAGCGGGTTATGTCTCAAACTCAAAGCGTGGTGACTCCTGGCGTGTGCGTGTGCGTGTGTGTGTGCGTGCGTGCGTGCGTGTGTGCGTGTGTGTGTGTGTGTGTGTGTGTGTGTGCTGTGCGTCTCAGAGCTGGTGACAGAACGGATCTGACTGAACCAAAAGAGCGGGTTATGTCTCAAACTCAAAGCGTGGTGACTCCTGGCGTGTGCGTGTGTGTGTGCGTGCGTGCGTGTGCGTGTGTGTGTGTGCTGTGTGTGTGCGTGTGTGCGTGTTGTGTGGTGTGTGTGCTGTGCGTCTCAGAGCTGGTGACCGAACGGATCTGACTGAACCAAAAGAGCGGGTTATGTCTCAAACTCAAAGCGTGGTGACTCCTGGCGTGTGCGTGTGTGTGTGCGTGCGTGCGTGCGTGTGTGCGTGCGTGCGTGCGTGTGTGCGTGTGTGCGTGTGCTGTGTGTGTGTGTGTGCTGTGCGTCTCAGAGCTG
Source organism: Oxygymnocypris stewartii (assembly GCA_003573665.1). Lineage (NCBI taxonomy): Eukaryota > Metazoa > Chordata > Actinopteri > Cypriniformes > Cyprinidae > Oxygymnocypris > Oxygymnocypris stewartii. The sequence goes on from QVTF01006505.1 coordinate 1,792, forward strand.
GTGACCGAACGGATCTGACTGAACCAAAAGAGCGGGTTATGTCTCAAACTCAAAGCGTGGTGACTTTGGATTGGGAAGCTGTTATAGTGCCTAGAGCTTACAGCAAGACTCGTTTAGTGATGGATTCAACATACAGCTGGAATAAAGCTGGTTATTTATAGCTAAAACCATTTAAAATAAATACATAAAGCTATATATAATACAAATGAAAAACGACATTATTAAATGTAATAAACAAACAAATATTTACAAGAAACATAATAGTTTATTAGTCATTCTAAAAGCATTTTTTCTCATTTTTAGTGTAAGTTGACGTAATAAAATACTAAATAAACTAAAACTTAATAAAATAAATGATATAGATGTATGAAAAATAGTCAAAATGACAAAAACACTAAAGCTTTAAAATGAAAAAGAACAGAAAATGTAAATAAAATCAAATAAAACATATTATACCTATATATAATAGTATATCAGTGATTTCTAAAAGCAGCAATTTCATTTCCGTTTAGTTGAAGTTGAAATAGCTCATATAAAAACTATAAACATAAAACAACTAATACAAATGACAAAAACACAATATAAATACTAAAACATGACCTAGAATTACAAACTAAAGGGTAAAAATAAAATCTGATTCACAATATTAACAAAAATATTAACACAATTATAGTATATCAATGATAAAAAAACACATTTTGGCATTTTAGTTTAGTTTATATTGAAGTAATAAAATAACTAACTAAAAATGAACTTTTATAGACATTCACAAAATTAAAATTAATAAAAATGACAAAGACACACAACAGAAAACTACTTGTTCTGAAATTACAATCAAGACAGGAAAAGTGTTTGAAAACTAATTAAAACAACTCTTAATAATGTATCAGTGATGGTAAATAACACCAGTCATCTGGCTTTCCCCATCATTCCCATTATCTCGTCGCTCGTGGCGACAAGGCTCGTGTTGTCATGGCGACGGGAGGCAGTTGCTCGGGAGACCTAAGGAAGCAGGGCTACCAAGGAAACGATGTTGGCTCTTAGGAGGAGGGGTGATGCTCTAAAAATAGCATCTGGGTAGACGGTTGTGTGCTTTATGTTCTCGCAGCTTCCCGACTTCATCTCTTTTGGACCACCTGTGTGTTTCTGCTGTGACATTGATAAATGTCTTCTGCCGCTGCTCTTTTATATCCCTGCTGCTGCTTTAGCATCTCGTTCCTAACATCAGTTACTAGTAGTGTAATTAAAGTCTGCATGCTTCAGCTAACTCTGTGACTCTGCTGTCCGTCTGAATCTGTGTTTGGTGTTGTTCATCAGTATGTAAGTCGCTTCGAGGCTTATGCTATAACATCATGTAGGGCAGCTGTATGTTAGCGCTGGACGCTGCTGGCCTTCGTTTCTGATCCATGGCTTTGTTCAAGCAGGCAGAAATAGTATTAATTATTTTTAACACTTCTTAAATCTGTTTAGATTTTCAGACAACAGTCTGTATTTGTATTCAATCAGTCTCTTTTGGAGCTGATTGTTTTAACATTCATTCATGCATTAATTCATCACATTCAAGTAAAAATCTGTTTACATTTTATTTTTGAGCCATATTTTACTTTTACTACTTATATTTATTCCTTCACTCATCGCATCCAACTAAAAGTTGTTTACATTAGATTTTTTAAGACATTTATTTATTGACGTATTTATTTAACACCTCAAAATCAAATATTTGTGCAGAAAATAAATAAATATATTTGTTCAAACAGGCAGTACAATTTTCAAAACTTAATTTATTAATTAGTTAATTTACACATTTGGTTTGTGTCTGTTTTGGAATTTACAAAAAAATACAATCAGAGTATTTATTATTTTTGTTTATTGTATATATTTTTTCCATCCCCATTTTGGTTTCCACCTGGTCCTAACCACAGTGACGTGGTTTAAAGCTCTTTTATAAAGGCCTCCTTTATTTGTAATAGTTGTATTTATTTTAATTAATTTGTGATGCAACATGTATGCTGTCAGATACACGGTGCAATAGCAAAAAATAACTCTACTTGTAATATTTATCTTAATTTTTACTTCTTTAATTAACTTTTTATTGCAAATGCAGAATATGTCACTCTGCACAGGATTGTATTGTTTTCGGATTTTAAAGGGGAATGAATGCAGGTTCTTTCCATACATTATTGGTGTCAGATTTAGCACACGCTGCAGTATGGTCCTGGTTCAGTGAGAGTCCATACCAGACAGGCGTCTTTCACTTGTGCTTATGTAACGGGGCCGGTGGGTCTCAGTCCGGGGTAAGATGAGATCATCCCTACAGTGTCTCTGTCCCTGACGGCCTGGACACACTCACGTGGGGACGCGGGATTGATTCGACACGTTCAGTGGACGGGACACACAGATCCTGCTGGAGTCACTGAGATAAATGCATGATGAAAACAGGTTCTGTTTGAGTGAATCCAGGGAATCTTCTAACATAACATTGTACACAACAGCATAACATTGCAACAGCTTTTGGTTGGTTAAAGAGATGTGGATGGGAAGTTGAGGAAGTGTGCTAATTCGAGTTCATTGTTCGTCTGTGTTTGAAGACGCACTTCAACCTAAATCATCATCTGATGATTGTCTTCTTGAGCGCTTGCGTAAGGCGGTTCATCCGCGGGTCACGATCTTGAAACAGTTCTACTGAAACAACAGTTGCTGATGGAGGACATTAGGCTCAGAAATGACAGTACTTATGTAACCTGATGGATGCTTTGTCTGCTTGCACTAACAATGCAAGGTTCAAGGTTTCTTTATTCGTCACATAATAAATTATACAGGGTATAATCAGAAGTGAAATGTAATCAAATCAGGTCCGCTCAGTGGACAGTGCAAAAGAATAAAAATAAAAATTATGTAAAAGTAACACGTCACATGCATTGAAGGTGTGCTGACAAAGTCTGTTTTATTCTTTGAATTAGACCAGCATGAAATATTCAGGACAACTTATCAAGCAGTTCACATATTTCATGTTTGTTGAGCAGTGACGTCTTTGAATGGCCAAAGCATGGGAAGAGTTTGAATCACTTCGTCACTACTTTGGTGGAATGTTCTGGATTCAATGTCATCCAGAATCATCGTATCATGTTTGTTTTTTTTTGTTTTTTTATAAATGAATCATTTAAACTAATATTTTAGTTGTATTTAATATTGGTACTAAATACTGTATACTGAAAATATATAATATATTTATATATATATATATATAGTAATGTTAGTATTGATAATATAAACATTATTCATTTTTAAATGTAATAATTTAATAAAAAAAATATATTTTTAACTATTAATATTATTATTATCATTATTGTTATGTGACTACAACTACTACTGCTAATAAAAAATATGACGTATTTTATACATTTAATAGAATAAATATGCATTCTTTGTAATTGTAATAATTCATTAGTTGTTAATTGTAAGTCAAGGGTTTAAAACAGTGTTTTCTGCTCATCTGGCATTGCTCTATTTTAGTTTATTCATTATTTTATCCTCTGTCAGTTTTCGTTCTCTGATTGAAGCACTCTTAAAAAAGCCATAAAAACAGGGCGTAATGTTCTGTATTATTTTGAAGGACTTTTCTGTAATTATTCATGTTTTGTTTTTACATTTTACATGGCATTGCATTGTCTTAGATTTCATAGAAAAGTCTGTCACATGTTTGTAAAATGTCCCGGTAATGAGCTTCCAGGCCCTTTTCTGTTATTTTACACATTTATTTCTTACAGCGAGGAATGATGTTGTCTCTTTGATGAGTCATGTTGCTGTGGCGGGAAATGCAACAACAAAGACAATTATTTATTCAGATTCGAACATCACATATTTAGAGACATCTAACAGTATACATTCAACAACAGGTGAAGATAAAAACTGCATGTAAGAGAAAAAAATCAACTCATTGTTTAGGCATATCATCCATATGCAAATCTGTCTCCGATAATCTAATACGGATAATAGTCTGCATGTCTGGAAATGTCCAGACTGATTAAGACTTACCCAAAAAGACTTACGATAGATGTGCGCACTCTCTGAAATCGTGTGTGCAAATGAATGCTCATTAAGCCCTTCCTCATTTTGCATGCATGTGACCTCAGGGATGATAGTAGTGTGTCACTATCAGAGAGAGGAGGGGGGAAAAGATGGACGCAGAGAGGACAACGTGGAGAAAATCAGAGAGGCAGAGAGGAAGGAGGGAGCTGGTTTTGGAGCAGCGAATGAACAGCCACATTATGAGGCATGTGATTGCTGCCATGGCAAAAGGCTGGCTGATAGAGAGAGAGAGAGAGAGAGAGAGAGAGAGAGAGACGCTTCCAGCCAGATCTCAGTGCTGCTTAGTCTGCTGTTGCATCCAGAAGCAGCAGAGAAGGTTACGTTGTGAGGTTACTAGACAGTTACACTTTAACACAAGAAAGACACAAAAACACCCGAAGCAGAGACAGGGAAACAGAAGCATGTCCTCTCTCTCGAACCAACAACCGGCATCTCCTTTCTCAGAATATAGTGAGCTCTGTAAAGTCCCCTCCATGTCCACATCCGCCACCCCTCCGGGATGGGACTGGCAACACGGAGACCTCGCAGCACAGCCAAGTTTTGGAGATGGACTTCGAGCAACGGGAATGACGGACGAGGACAAGCTATGCTTCTACGAGTCTCCTTCTGAACTCAACGTCCCCGGGCGAGGAGCCGTTCCAACAAGCGTGTCGTTTGGCAGCACTGGGGACAGTCCGGAAAGCTTCTCGTCCTCGTCTCCATCGGCTGCGTCTCCTGGAAGATTCGCGCCTTGCACTGCGGACAACAATGGCATGATGCTTTTGGAATCACCTGCGGGACACGACGAAGTTCTGTTGCCTCTCGAACCCTCGAAACCAGCTCCGTTCTCCGGATTGCTTCCAGAACAGAGTCCCAGCACGCCGTCGCCTCGAACGCCTCCAAACTACTGCGTCATTGGTGTGGTCAACGATAGTTACCTGGAGAGCCAAGACGAGCGGCCGAAGGCTGAAGGGTCATCGCATGATAGTGAGGAAGAGGAAGACATTGAGCCTTGTTTCATGGGAAGAGCCGAGCAACAGAGGAAGGCGATGAGGCGAGCGATGTCCGAGTGTTCGCATCTTTCCGTACCTGCAAGTCTCGAGCTCCCGGATAAGTATCCCGGCGGAGGCGTTCTTGACAAGTTGCCTTCGCCCATCGGAGGACCTCGTCGCCAGCATGCAGGGGCTATGAAACGCTCTCTAACCGTAGCCGTCGATCAACCTCCGACCCCGCCGCCAACCCTATCGGCTACTCGCAACGACCTACGGAACGATATCGAACTACATTTCCCCCCTTTTCCTACACGCAAAGACCAAAGCATCTTTCCCCTCTCACCCGTAGAGGACCTGTTGGAGGGACCGTTCATTGACAAGGACCAAGGAGTCGTTCTACCCGTGCCGGTGACCACACGTGCCCTTAATGAGACATGCTACAGTGCTGGAGACAAAATCGGCACGATTGCTGAGGCGTTTGAGGGTAGGTGATGGCGAAGCGATAGTCAGTTTTGAGCTGTAGGGTGCAAACCAGCTTTATTGGTGCAATATAAGGTGAGCAATGTGATCGAGAGAAGCATGGCATAATTGTTCTTAGAAACAAAGAAATTAAGGTTTGGAAAGCATGTTTCAATGGGTTTTTGCAGTGATGCCGTATACAAATTATTTTGAATTTCTCAAAGAACCTTTAGTGAACATTTCCTAAAATAACTATTTTTTTTATAGTATTAAAAAAAAGCTTCTTTGTTGCCATCTTTTGCTCCTTTAAAATTCTCAACACTAATAAAAAATGGTTATTTTGGAATAAAATTTAACCTTTTTCCAGTATGAAGAACCTGTTATGCATTGATGCAAAAAAGGTTCTTCATGAAAACATGGATGCCAATAAGAAACCATTATTTTTAAAAGTGCATATAATTGGGTTTGTGTCAGTATGATGAGAAATGAGTCCTAGACTGCGTCTCTCTGATGGGTAGCGGTGGCAGAAGTAGGTTATTTATGTAGTGTCTCTGTTCTGTGTGTACGGCACTATCACGCCACTGCCAACGCATGCTCATTACCCGCTCCAGATGAGCAGCAGATAGCGTAAGTCATTTCTGTCCTGATTTCCTCGAGTAAAACCTGCCCCTCGGCAAATCCAGGTCAGAAACTCTCATCAGCTTTTTTAATGATGGGTAGAGCTCCAGAAATGTCCTGCTGCACCCTACAACGGTTTTGTTTTTCGTTGAAATAGTAATTCACTGGAGGGGTGTGTTAAATAGTCTAGTTTAATCCCTCAATAGAAAAGCAGGTGCAGATAATATAAAGTGTGATTAGTGCTAATGAGTCATGGATGGATGCTTGTTGCACACTAGTTTTCTGTTTGCAGTTATTAATGCAGGATGTTTGTGATTTCTTGTATTAATTGAGGTTGACTTGGAGTCTGGATTGTTTTTTGTAAAATGGGAGTATCTGGGCGTTAGTGTAGATCATGTGACCTGTGCACGTGACAAATCACATTGACTTGCTTTTACAGTTTGAGCATTTAACAAAGGTGACAGCTTCCAACTGTTATATTATCCAAAACGTTGGCAACAAAATCATAATGAAATTGAATTTGAGACACTTTGCATCAGTAATCCTATTCAGAAACATCAAAGTAAATAAGAAGCATTGTGAAAAATATGGTATCTACAATCCCAGTTTATCAAAGGACACACGGAAACTGAAGGTAATTTTCTCTATCGTTTTTGCAGAGGTTGCTTCACAAAGTACATCTGTGAAAACGAGTCCCATCAGGCTGGTATCTGTCTGCTTTGTAGGTGTCTTCACTGACTGATTTTCTTGGACAGGTGTTGTTCTGCTCTCAGGCTTTTCTGCGTTTCTCACTCTCATCTTTGTTATTATAAATGCACCTGAGCCATGTGGAAATCAATCAGCTTAATGCAAGACTTCTTCGTCGACTCAATACATAGATATTTCTTACAAATAGCTGAAATCCAGGCTCTGCTTTGCACCGCTCTGTTGTGACAGATTAATTTTAATACATGATGCAGTATTTCTGCATGCTGAGAAGCAGCTTACATTTACAAAGAAAAATGCTGCTGGAATATCAATGATGTCTGATTTTATTTATTTCATGCTCACTAGATTTAATATGCAATGCAAAATGTGAAATAAATAAGCAAAAAGGCTCCTTTTTAAACCAGTTTCTTGACAAATGAAATATGTTTATGACAGAACCAGATTTCTGTGCAGGGTTTATGGGAGCAGATTTGCCAGTAACACTTTGCAATAAGGTACCAATTATACATTAACAAAGAATCTTTATTAATGATAGTTATTTTTAGTTCATGTTCAGATCTATTTTATGATATTATCAGATGCATCTTTTGATTTTAATGTATTAGTAAATATTAAAATGGACTAAATAAGATTAGTAAATGCTTTCAAACTATTTTTCATCAGTTAATGTTAAAGGACCACGCCAGTTTTTTTGGAAATAGGCTCATTTTACAATGTCTGGTGGTAGCACTTTTAGCTTAGCTTAGCATAGATAATTTAATCTGATTAGACAGTTAGCATCTCGCTCAAAATGACCAAAGTTATTATGCAGCACCTGAAAGTAGTCCCCAGCTATATCATAATTAGTGACCTAGCTGGGGACCACTTTCAGGCGCTGCATAATATCAATGCGGTACGGCTGCAAAGTTCCTTGATTATTACGCCGGAATGAGAGTATTGTTCTTAGCCATATCGGCCTAGAAAATCACAACTTTTCATTTCCCGTCGGTCTTAGTACACGATGTAACTACAGAAAACTCAAGCTTTAAATAGGAAAAATATTGCATCTTTGGCCATTTTTGAGCGCGATGCTAATGGTCTAATCCGATTCAATGATCTATGCTAAGCTAAAAGTGCTACCGCCAGACCCAGAGATCGGCTGAATGGATTCAAAAGCAGTAAAACCCAACTCTTTAACTCTTGGGGAGTTTTAAAATTAGCCTATTTTCAAAAAAGGTGGAGTGTCCTTTAACTAATGTAGTTATCTAATGGAACCTTAATGTAAAGTGTTACCTATTTACCTTCCGCTGTTAAATTGAGTGTTTTTCATTAAAAACAGACGGCTATAATTACGCGAGTGAATGAGCATCACACTAAGGTTCTCTAGCAGATTATAGCATCTAATGACTAAGGTAAATGGTTTTGCTGAACACAAATCTAAGTTGTTTTCTCTGAAACTCTGTGCAGTTATTAGTCTACAGCTTTAGTCCTTCAACTCAAGGACACGAGGCTTCTCAAAGAGACGGACTGACTTGTAATGGATCTGCCATTGAACGTGAAGTGACCAGAGAGCCGCCTGTATAAGATATATTACTCATGAATGCCGGCCAAACTCAAGACTGCGTGTCTTTGGCCTCATAACAGCTCTCTGCTTCAGTCTTTCTTCTCTCAGCCTCATTCAGCTCTCATTTATCACACGGCTCGCTAGAATACTTGACTCTGATTGGTCCAATTATAACAGCTTTTCTCAGATAAGTGATTTTCGGCATGCTAGTTTCATGTTTCCATTCACACTCCACACACTTTCTTTCTCACATAATAAAATAAAGTACACTCGACTCAATTGGCATATCCATTTTTTAGTGATTTAGTAAGTCGCCGTACAATAAGCACCACAATGTGCCATTACCCAGAAGTGAAAATGAAGTTACATTTACATTTATGCAATTAGCAGACGCTTTTATTCAAAGCGAATTACAGTGCATTCAGGCTATACATTAATTGTCAGTATGTTTACTTTGGATATTACTGTGGACTATTCATTGCATTCATTTGCAGCATTTTGCTGTTGAGTTATCATGATTGTGACCCAAATTGTGGCAATTCTATCAATTTAAATACCAAAATGCATCTGTAAATTAAATTAGCTTTCATTTTTAAGGTATCTTGAGTTTACCTTTTTGTCTTTTGCCATTCGTTTGGCTATTTTTGACTAAGCAAGTTAATCTTGTGTAGCATTTTTGGCCAATTTTTTTTTTGCTCGTGTATATATTGAACTGTTCAACCTGTTTCTTCCTACCAGAAAACTCTGAGAAGAACAAGACGGAGGTGAACAAAATGGACGCTGTCCAGAAGTTTGACGACTTTCATGTTTCCAGCAAGACGGACAAAGATCAGAAGATGGAAACGGTGGAGGAGAAAGACAAAACTGTCCACACAGACAAACAGACAACCAAAGGAGAAAACACAGAAGCTGTGGACAAAGTCAAAGACGTGGATGTAGATAAATCAGAGAAGACGGACAAAGATCAGAAGATGGAAAAGGTGGAGGAGAAAGACAAACTGTCCACACAGACAAACAGACAACCAAAGGAGAAAACACAGAAGCTGTGGACAAAGTCAAAGACGTGGATGCAGGTAAATCAGAGAAGACGGACAAGGATGAAATGGTTCCCAAAGTAGAAACGCCAGTGAAAGTTGAGAAGATTGAACCGTTGGAGAAAACTACTAAAGATGAGACTGAAAAAGCTGATAAGGTTGAGAAGACCGCAGACAAAAAGAGATTGATTCCTCTCCAAAGATGGAGAAAGAGAAGGTGGAGCCGGTGGAAAAGGTTGAGCCAAAGACGGAAGAAGTGAAAGTCGTGGAGAACAAATCAGATCAGAAAGTGGAGAAGCATAAAGCAGAACAGAAGACCGAACAAGACAAAGTAGAAGAGAAAACAGAAAAGACCGAAGCCGCTGGCAAGAAACCTGCCAACGCTGAGAAGGACGAGAAAGCCACGAAAGCAGCTGCTAAAGCCTCAGCGGCCAAGCCTGCGGTGACCAACGGTGCACCTGGAAAAGACTCGACTAGTCCGGAGAAGAAGACCAAGGTTTGTCGAAACGTTCTGCTGTGTCTTCATCCTCCGTTGACCTGCTTCTGCTCATGCTAATGCTCATGCTAATGCGTTTGATTCTGTTCGGAAAGCATATTAATGCCAAAACCAAACCAAAATTCATTTAGCACTTATGTCGAGAACCTAAAACTCACTCGATTTTATTATTTATTTACATTATAGTTTTCATTGCTATATTGAATTCGCTTTTCTATTTATATTTTGAGTTTAATTTTTAAGTAATTGTATGCATTTTATCATTTTATAGTTTATAAATATAATTTTTCAGTTTTAATTTGTTCAATTTACATTTTTACTTATTTCCAAATAGTAATTTATGTATGAATCAAAAGCAAAACACAGCTATTTTAGTATTAATTGTGTACTATAATTTTTTTATTAAAATTGTTTATTTATTGTATTATTTTATATATAATTTCAGTTGTCATTTTAATTTTATTTATGTTTTTATTATTGTTTTATGTTTTAAATCACTAAATTTAAATTTAGTTATGTTTTTTCAGTTAGTGATTTTAATCCTTATGTAAACAATAAATACTTATTTCACTCGGTTGCTAAGACTGTCTAATATTTATATTTTGTTTAAGCTTTTTCAATGACCACAATTTTTTTTTATTGTTTTAAAGTTATTGTCATTAACTATAGCAAATATTAAGTCATTTAGTGGCTGAGAAATGAGTTCCTTTACGTTAAGGAACAGAAATCAGGACATGACGTATGATTCCCATCCTCACATGACCATCTAATAAACAGAGTGATTATTAATGATTACTCGGATGAAAATGTAGTCTGATCTCAATCTGATCTTGTGCTTTTATCGGCCTGCTCTGCTCTGCTCATGTCGCTGCCGTTATCATTTGTCCTTATTCTGTTTTTTGTTCATCGTTTGCCATCCGTCCGTTGGGTTTGCTGTCCATCCATGCAGCCTGTCGCCGGCGTAACCAAACCTAGCCCTGCCAAGCCCCGGCCGAGCTCCGCCTCCAGCGCTACAGCCGCGCCCAAGCGCTCCATCCCTACCTCATCCGCCAGCGCACCCGCCCCCCTCAGCAAAAGAGCCCCTGTGCCCAAAGCTCCCGCCCCGGCCGCTGGCACCAAACGGCCAGCCACAGCGTCCACACGACCCTCCACCGCCTCCAGCACGGTGACCAGAGAGGTCAAGCCCAAGGTGAGTCTCCACCCGTCCGCTGAAGACGACGTCTAGAGGTGGACGCGGCTCAATCCGGCGCTCATCTCTGCATGGATGCTCTGTCTGTGTGTGTCATCCATGCGTGACCACAGCAACATGTGTTTTACAGTTTACTGTTGTTTAAACTACGGTGCGAAAGATTGGGGTCGGTTATCAAAAGCTAGGCTGCATTTATTTGATTAAAAATACAGTTAAAATTGTGAAATATTATTGCAATTTAAAATAGCAGTTTTCTATGAATATGTGTTAAACTGTAATTTATTTCTGTGATGCACAGCTGTATTTTCAGCATCATTACTCCAGTCTTCAGTGTCACGTGATCTTCAGAAATCATAATAATATGAAATATTTCTGATTATTATCAATGTTGAAAACAGTCGTGCTGCTCAATATTTTGGGTGGAAACTGATGCATTTTATTTTTCAGGATTCACAGATGAATAGAAATAGTTCAAAAGAACAGCATTTATGTGAAATAGAAATATTTTGTTACATGTCTTTGCTGACACTTGATCAATTAAATGTATCCTTTCTGAATATAAGTAATGATTTATGAATCTTGATGTACATCCACAAAGAAGCTTACTAATATTAGAGCTCCTAAAGTCACAGAAATGATTTGTTGTACATTTTTACTAGGAAGCCGGAGCTAGAAATCGCTCACTGCAGCATCTATAACATGTTTTATTCCAGTCGTTCACCACTTGGAAGGGCCATTATAAAATCTAATGTCGTTTATTATGTCTCTAGATGATATTTTTCAAATCTGACACACTCAACCTTTGCTCTTATTAAATCTCTTTAAATATGAACAATGTTCAGTGCAAGTCTTCCCTCTAGTGGCCATCTGTTTAACTACAGTACTGACTGTAGTCAGCTTTAACTAGTGACATTTAATGTTAATATGTGCAATCAGAGATTAGATTAACAATAACAAACACGACATACACTTTCAGTTTTGATTCTGAAGCACGTGTTGCCACATTAATGTTAAGAAATATGATTTATTCTCCAATAAGAAAAGAGGTTTGTCACGTAGGAAAAAAACAAGAGCATTGTATTGGTGTGATTGGGTTGTTAGGAACTGACTTAATCTGAACCTGGCAGGTTATATTTAGAGCTACATTAACATATTTTTTGGCTGAAACGTCTTTGTTTGATTATGATGGGGGTTTTTTTGCTACAGAGAGAATATCAGAGTGCAGCTGACCCCAACTAACCGTGTGTTTTCTCCTCCGACAGACGGCCACAGAGAGACGCCCGCCTGTGCCAAAGACTGCTGTCGCTCCGGCTCGACCCGCCGCAGAGAAAACTGCGACCGCAGCACGCACCGCCGCTACACGCACCGCCGCCAGCGCTCCTGCAGCACGACGCCCGGGTCAGACATCATGTGTTTAGAGATGAGCCACTGCAGTTTCAGCTGATTTATGAAAGGCTAGGAATATTCACATCATGCATTTCTATTTTTGTGTTTAGTTGCAAAGACTGAAAGCAAACCAGGAGACGAAAAGAAACCAAGCACACTGAAAACTACGGGTACAGCAAACACAAAACCACTTATAACACTATATGTGGAAGGAAGTGAATATATATATGTATAATGATTTTATTAAATAATGTTTATTAATTGCTGCTGAAAATTCAGCTTTGCATCCCAGGAATAAATTACATTTTAAAAATATATTTAAATAGAACACAATTATTTTAAATGATAATAATAATGTGTATGAACAATGAAAATATTTTTGTAAATTAATAAAAAATATATTTGTGTTCCATAAAATTAATTTTATTCAGTATGTTTATTGATGATTCAACTTTGCATCACAGGAATACATTTAATTCTGAACAATTATTAGAAATTTTAATAATAATAATATTTTCTTATTATAATATATTAATGTATAAACAAATTATTTTTTTATGTAATTAAGAATAAAGATTTTCATTCAGTTTATGGCTGCTGCAAATTCAGCTCTGCATCACAGGAATAAAGTATTTTTTTATATATATAAATATTTAAAAGTTATTTTAAATTATAATAAGATTTCACAATATTGCTCTTTTACTATATTTTTTATCAAATAAGCACAACTTTGGTGTGCATAAGACACTTCTAAAACTATTAAAAAAATCTGAATTATTCCAAACTTTTGAACAGTTGTGTTTGTAGAAAATAAAATAATTCAGTTAATAGCAACAAGTAAAAGGTATTTTTAGAGACGCTGCGCTGACGAACACACATTTAAATCTGGAAGTGAATAGCGCAGCAGGAACGAGTTTAGTATAATCTGTCACACGGAGACTGTGCGCTGCTTCTTACCCTCGTTTCCAGAGATTTGAAGCGAACGCAGCGGTGCAGAGAGATTATTTTAATCTGACACATAAAGAGGGTTTTGTGCTACGAACTGAGCTTTCAGATATCGCTCAAAAACACACAATTTCTAAAGGTTTTGGCATTGCACGCATTTCCCTTAAAGGGATAGTTCACCCAAAAATGATCATTCTGTCATTAATGACTTGTCGTTCCAAACCCGTGCATCCTCAAATTAAGATATTTCTGATGAAATCTGAGAGCTCTCTGACCCTTCATAGACAGCAAGGGTCCTGACTACGATCAAGGCTCAGAAACGTAGCAAGGACATCGTTAAAATCATCTAATGTGACTTAGATCAGGAGTTCAACCGTAACTTTACGAAGCTACGAGAATACTTGTGGACTTTATTTAACAAGTTCCCTCCACGTCACCCCGGCGTTGTTTTGGAGTATCACATACGGAAATAACATATAAGGTAAGCTGATGTCTGTGGTTTCAGATGCCGCCCGCTCTAAACCCGCTCCTCTCAAAGCCTCCACCGCTACAAGCAGCATCGCCGGCGCTCGTCCTCGCACCACCAAAACACCCGTCTCCAGCAGCACTACAGCCGCTGCTGCGGCGGAGAAGAAGCCGCTGGTCCCCCGCGTGCCTCGACCCGGCTCCAGCGCCAGCGCCACCGCCGCGACTCGCAGCACAGCGCGGCCCAGCTCCACACCGGCACCCGACGTCAAAAACATCCGCTCCAAGATCGGCTCCACAGGCAACATCAAACACCAGCCGGGAGGAGGAAAGGTAACCGCACACAAGCACCCTTCATAGTGACAGCTAGCTGTAAATGTGATATCCGGCTAGTGTCCTCTAGTTTAGCGGTGTTGTCAGATTTAGCAGTATGTATATTTCCACACTTAGGAAAAAAAGTGCAGTGGTGATACTGTGCAGTTTTATTTATTTATTATATTTATTATTTTAGTGTTGTGATAAATTGCATCCAAAATAAGAGTTTTTGTTTACATAAAGTATGTATGTGTGCTGTTTATATTTATTATATATATATATAAATACACACACATGCATGTATATATTTCAGAAAAATAGGTTGTTTGTATAGTAAATGTATTATTTTCTAATATAAATTATATTATATAAAAATAGACGTAAATATTTTCAAAATATATACTTTTGGTTTATGTATGTGTATATATATATATATATACACCGAACACACACATATGTTGTGCAAACAGAAACGTATTTTGTATGCAATTAATCGTTTGACAGCACTATATTATTTACATACTATTGTACTATTTGATAATAATTTATATAGTCTTTATTTATTATTTTTTTTTTTTTGCAGTTTTCATTGCATTTTTTTTGGTATTGTCATTCTGTTTAGCTGTAGTTTATTTGTATTTCAGTTTCTCGTTTGAGTAGTTTGAGTCATTTCTATGATGTTCGGATCAGTTTCTCTTCTGCTGAATGTGCCGCTGTCATCTGTAGTACACGGATCTGAAACAGCATTATTTCTGTGTCCGAAACCTGAGAAACGGTGACGTTACAGGCAGCAGTGCAAATCTTCTTTAATATTATTATTATTAAATAAAATATTGATGTATCATTTTCATATTCAAATATAATATGTAAAGTAATGATTATTGCTTTTATTTAATAATATATTATTACATAATTATAAAACAGGTAATAATATAATATAGGCAATGTATGTGATTAATTTACATTATAAAATGTTCATGTATTTATTCATTATTGTATGAATATTGAAATATATAATTGATTGTAATTGTTCAATAGTATATATACTTAATATAGGATAAAACAATTATATGTCTTAATCTTAATCATAAATATCCCTTTTTCAGCTTCTAATTGCATTTCTAGAGAAAAACAAGCACATCAATCATTAAATATTCTCTATATAGGAAAACGCTGCCGGTTAAGTCACTGCCTTTGGTTTTGGACACAGCTCTTCTGTTCTTATGTTTCTATCTATCTGCAAACGATGTGATAATGAGTGATAGAGTGTCTATTCTGCTCATGTTGACATTAGATCATTATTTATCACTCACAGCTTCACTTTCTGCTGTCGCATCCCTCCTCCTGTGTTTGTGGTTCATCCTGGTCTTTTTCCTGGCTGAGCTCTTTCGTTATGACTCTCTAACACTGCTGAGAAACGTCTCCTGTCACCACAAAGAGTTCAAGAGCGGCGTCTAGTATAAGTGAGGTTTTAAAGCGAGGTGTTTGGAGCATGAGTCGTGCATGACTGGAGTTTGTCCTCGTGAGATCGAGCGTTACTAACCGCCCCGGTTCTGCCTGATCCTGCCTCTTCCTCTGATCCTGCAGTTTTCCTGCTTCTCATGTGAGGTTACAGTAGGTTTAGCTCGTCAGTATGAGGGATTGACTGGAGGGCTGTATCTGGGCTTGTTGTGCTGCAGGTCTCAGTGTCTCAGAGCAGGACAGACGCTCAGAGCTCGCCCTCCAAAGAGACCAGCCAGGCCAAAGTGAGTTCATCCGCTCATCACACTCACTTCTGCACATCTCTGTCTCCACTGCAGTCTTCTCAAACTCGCCTTCTCCTCTCAATGTAGCCCACACAGATCTGACAACACAGTGTCTATAGTAGTAGCGTGATCATATTCAATATTATATGAAGAGTGTATTTGCAAAAACAGATAACTCATAAAATCATGTTTTTGTTTTTAATGATGTTATCATGTTTTTGGTGTTAGTTAGCTGTATTTTAGTTGTTTTTACTTCAAACTGCAGTTTGATTGAGATTAATGGGAATGCACAATGAAAAATCATCATTTTTATCGGTTTATCGTTTTTTGTAAATGAGTTCTCCAAATATAGTTATAGAAATATTTCATATAATATTAATGTAATATTTTCATATGAAAATTTTAATATATTCTAAATATTAAAATGCTATTTTATTTATTTTATATATATATATATATATATTTTAATAATTAATTATAATTAATTAGTTTGTAAGTGTATTTGTGTATAATATATATTTGTATGTTATGTATTTTAATAGTAAAATATTTTATAAAATGAAATGTTAATATGCAAAATATGTATTACATATTTAAGTATTAATTATTTGTTATAATTTATAATATATACTTTAAACCTCAAATATACACATTTCTATTATATAGTGTTACTGTCTTATTGTTATTAAAATTGTGTATTTGATTAATCTCAAATTTTAGTACTGTTATACAAAATAAATTATAGAAAATATACTTAAAGTTATTTATATCAGTGTTTATAATGTTCATTAATATTTTATACAATTTTTTTATATATATATTCATGATTTATACACAATTGTTTTTCAATAAAATAGAATTAATAATAGTAGCAATGTAATGTGTGATTGCATTGCTCGTTTTATCAGCAGATATTGATATCAGATGGAAATAAAACCGATTGTTCAGCGAGTAATCGTTCTGCAGATGTTTGCATCGGGTTTTTAATCATCCAGTTATTGTTGATCATATAGTGTTTGGCTCTTGCACCTCATTATTAAATGCTCTACATCACATTATACATCACAGCCGGGATGCTCAAATACATAATTTGGGTTGCACTTCAGAAATATAATAATTATAAACAATTGTAATATTGCTTAACCCTTGTTGGTTTTCAAATGTGCTGCAGTGAACAATCACAAAAGTAATGGCACTGCATTCTTCACAGACATTAAAAGTCCATATTTTGGTTCACGGAGAAGCCCGTAGGATTTGGTTTGAGTATCCCTGCATCACAATGTCCATTTGTAGCTCATCAATCACTGAATCTAAGTTTCTATCACTTCTAATTACTATCAGGTTCATTCACTTTAATGGGGATTTTTATGAGCTATGTCTAACGGTGAAACTAATGGTGTTCACACTAACAATCAGTGGGGCGTCTTCATTGTTAATGATGCTAGTTGCTTCTAGATGCTTCTGCTTGTGTCCTCTGTTGTCTTCCCTCTCTAACCTGGTCCTCCCTGGTGTCCCGTCCCTCTCGGCCCGCCGTGCTGTGTTGTAGGTTCAGATAGTCTCCAAAAAACTGGACTACAGTCACGTGACTTCTCGCTTGGGCTCCAAGGACAATATCAAACATGTTCCTGGAGGAGGGAACGTAAGTAACGTTACTGCATGCGGTGTAGCCGTCGTTCAGACAAACACAGTCACTGTGCCACACGATGCGCTCAGACCCAACAATGAAGCGCTTTCTTTACTTATGAACCAAAAAGAGCGCGGAGAAACGCTGCCAAATCCAGCAGCTGAGCTGCATTTTCCAAAGCAAATCATGGTGACAGCAGAGGTTTGGATTCATAATCCTCTCTCACACTAATCTCTTTTCATCACCTTGTGTTCAAGCACTGCATGCGACTCTTATTTTAGCAGTTAAGCTTCGATTTGAGCAGCTTCATCAGATGATTGTGTGTTTTCACAGGTCCAGATTCTCACCAAGAAGGTTGACTTGAGTAAAGTGACCTCAAAGTGTGGCTCCAAGGTCAACATCAAACATAAACCAGGTATGATGAGTCCAGAAACGAACCGTTGAACCGTAAACAGTCCTTTAACCCTTTAAAAATCCGCCAGCGGGACGCCTAGTGGTGACGGGGTGAAGTCGTCAGACATAAAAAAATTAAATAAAAATAAGTTGGACATGTCATATATCCATGGAAAGCTGAGATTCTTGTGATTCCAACTATGTAAACCATTTTAAGATACTATCTGTGTCTTTATCAGACCACTTTTTGTTGACATAATGCAGACATGCATGATAGTACAGACATACATAGGAATAACACAGTAGGGATGCAATATAACACCAATATAAGAAAAAACCCACAAATTAAATAATGTACCATGTACAGAAATAGAAATATAGGAAAACAATTATTTAGATTATAAATTATAAATATGTAATTTTAAAAGTGTACACATTTTGGATTCTATAAATAAATGTCACTATAATGCGTTTATGCTTCAGTTACTATGTGTCAGCAATTATTGACAGTGAATCTGGATGAGAAACTGAATAGCTCTAAGTGTAACCTTTCATTAGAGCCCAAAATGATGACTGTACATTAAAGCATTCAAGAATTACAGCATTGTATGTGTCGCTGGTTACAAAGGGTCGTTTGGAGTCTCTCAAGTGTACTTTCTTTGGAAGCGTCTAGACATAAAATGAGATAAACATTTCTAAAACGCTTATTTTCTAATATATTGTTTATCAAATGGTAAATTTGGCTTGGTAAGGCTTCATTCTGTGATCCCAATGTATTTTCCAGCTCATACCTCCCAGATATAGTCATCTGCAGGCTTCTATTTACATTCTATTCTATTCTATGCAGGCGTAATTTTTTTTTCTTCAGTGTGTTCAAAGTGCTATAACTCAATATCAGTAAGACATACAGTTATTCTGACTGTTGAGAAACAAACCTCAGAGTGTCACCTTTCAGAGACCAACACCATGCATATCATCCAGATGGCCCAAGAACAGCATGCAATTTACTTTGGGTATGCCTATTTTAGGCGTTTTAGGCAAATCTTACAGGAATCGTAAAGGGTTAATATGGCTTCCTTCTCAGTCTCTGTCGTCTCAGCATTTAGACCCCAGTGGGTTTGTGTGTTTTCTGTAGGTGGAGGCGAAGTCCAGATCGAGAGCCATAAGGTGAGCTTCAAGGAGAAAGTGCAGCCCAAGGTGGGCTCGATGGATAATGTCAATCATGAGCCTGGGGGCGGGAACGTTAAGGTGAGTTCGGCAGGAACTTTAAAAAGTGCCTCTGAGATGTTATAAGTGGAAGTCAAGACATACTTTATTCAGACAGTACCTGTAGCACTGCCCTGCATCATATATGCAGAGAGACATCAATATTTGTTTCTTAATGAGATTTAAAAAATGGTCTGTTTTGTTTGAGCAGATCACAAAATATGTTTCATAGTGTTTTTGCATTAGACACATTTGTGTGGTGAAGAAGTCTTGCATTACGTCTTAATCATCATAAAAACACATGATTTCTGTCTGAATCTGAGCCACGTTACAGCTATTCGCTCAATTCTCAACACATTGTGTTTTTATGCGTAATCCTAGTTTACACTTTTTCCTCTCCTTTGCAGATTCTAATTGAAATGATGCATTGAGAATAATTGTGTATGTTATTTATTTTTGTAAATCAGCAGTATACAGGGCTGTGTTATTAATCATGTTGTTTTAAAACTCTCATGATTTCTGTACAGAACAGGGCTCTACGCTTACTTTTCTTTTTAGGAGCGCTTGTGCTCAAAAATTAGAAGCACCTTTAAATCAATAATCAAAAATTAACCTTCCATTAACGAGGTGATATTTGACTTTTTAAAGTGATTTACAGGGAATTTGTTTTTACCTTTGTAATGGCATTTTTCCAACTTCATTAAAAAGTATGTTATCTTTTGTCAAATCCAAAAAATATATATTTAAAAATATTTTTATCATTTCTAATTAAAAAAGCAGAATAAGTTACCAATCAAATGAAATCAGTATTTAAGAAATACATTTGTACTACAGAAGAGGCACAGAAGAACACAAAAGTGGCTTGTAGGTGTATTTTCAGATGTTTAATGAGGCTCAGAGATTGCATGAGTGCAATTAAATTAATACATTCATGTTTTAAATATACAATTTTGAATGTAGAAAAATTTAATGATTTAAGTAGCAGAAAATATACTTTACAAATTAAACTAAAACTGCCAGTAGGTGGCGGTAAGTCACTGATTTGATCACTGAATCATTCATTCGTTTGATTCGTTTGAGCGGCCGATTCATTCAGGAACAAGTACGTGACTGTCTTTATGAATGGGTAATTTAATCATTAACTCGCTAGATTAATTAAAAAACAGTTCATTCATAAACGAATGGAGATGCGCCGCAGCGGCTCGGCTGGGACTTTGTCTGAAACTATTTTAATTGATGAAATAATTTAATTTTAATTTTAAAAATAGGCCATAGTGTTGTAATCAGAGAGTCACTTAATATTGACTTCTTGTTTAATGAACTGTTGTATGAAATCAATATCACATTAGTTAATCGGGATCTCACAAAACTCTGTTATAATCAACGAAGCTCCTTATTTACACTCTGTCTACACTTTGTTACTTATAATGAGAGAATACGTCTGTGATAATTACTCAACGCTGCAAAAACACGTCACACAGGTGCTCCTAAATATTATTATATTTATAAATATATATTTGTATTAATATCTACTTTATTAAAGGGATGTTTAAAAGAGGACTTTCAGGAGACGTGAATAACTTGCTTTGAAATATCTCACTTTGTGAAGTTAAAGTTGTTTATTTTGGGTAAAATGTTCCTTTAAAAGCGGGTTTATTTTAAATCAGTGGTAAGTAATATTACACTTGCATGGAAAGTTTCAAACATGCTGATATGACATTAGTGTCTTTTTTTATTTTTCATGCTTTTAAGTCGTGTGTTTTTGCCGTTTTCATTCCAGCCCCTCAAAAATCACTTACTGTGTGTTTAAAAAAAAGTAATATTTAGTTTTTGTGGTATGTTAAAGACAAGAGAATTTTGTCTGATGGAAAAAAAAAGAGCAAATTCCAGATCAGTTTCTGGACTCGGGTCACCTGCCCCTCAGCCTATGGCAGGCCATCATTTCAGTCACATGACCACATGCTCCGCCCATTATTATTTTGCACCCATCACACATTTGTTATAATGATCACACTGAGACCGTTTTTAAACTTTAACATATGTTTACTGAGACTTTTGGACGCAACATGAATTTTTTCTACGTCTGTAATAAATATTAAACGAGTTTAAATTAAGCACTTTTAATACAATAGTGCTGCAGTTTTACATTTCAGTGTGAACTTAACTTTTATTTTGGATGAAAACGTGTGTTTTATGTGAGGATCTGTTCATTAAAGTTTTAAATCTTTATTGAGCAAAGCTTAGAATTATTGAAAAGTTGTATTTTCAGTAATTATATATTTCTGTTCTTCTGAACATAAGTTTAAGTGCATATGCATATGATTGGCACGCGTCTCCGTTTGCATGGATTTCTATTCATTCCCGTTCATCTTCATAATTTTAAGTAGAAATTGAATGTGAATTCCGTCCACATGATAGTTGATTATTTTCTATATATGTATGAAATTTTGTCATTTCATTTCTGTCATGATTTTTTGATTGTAAAGTTTTGCTTTGTTCCCTGTACAGATATACAGTACCAGTGTAGAGTTTGATTTTATAATAAAAAAAGTCATGTAGTGATCAAAATATACTACAAATACATTAATCTGGACAATCAGCCAAAATACAAATATTCAGATATTTTCATATATTAAAAAAAATATTCTTATAATTTTTAATATTTTTTACTAGTGGGTGCAGGACACTATAGTTCGTCTACGCAAGTGAGGATAGCGAAATAAAGTAAACTGTGACATATTATACCCAAAACTTCTTCATATAGTGGACTACCAGTAATATTGATTAACATTTGGGACCAAAAATTGTATTTGACCTGAGCATGTTTTATTACATAGCTTTCCATCAAAGTTATCTGACATTATCAATTTTGGTTTGACTGTATATGTATATACAGACATATACAAACATATAAAAACAATATTGATTCGCTCTAACAACAAAAGTGGGAGGAGCCTGCGCCCCAAGGACAATTTGAAACAAGCCAATTAGAGCTTAGCCTCAAATCACATGCGTTTGAAAAGTTTGTGTACCTACATACACACTCATTAGTCCGGCGCCCCGCACACAAATATGAAAGAAATATAGTTTAGATTTTTTGATTTTCAATAAATTATAATATAACTAACAGTAGAATACTATGACTAAATTATTTTATTTAGTTAACATTTGCGATATATTTTTTACTTATTGTTAACATGTTAAAGGGGGCGGCGCCCCCTATTGACCAACCGCCACTGCTGGTACTGTAGATCAGTCATATCCCTTCACCATCCCAGGATTGAGTTCTGTTCTCCATCTCATCCTCATCTCTGCTATTGACGGCCTGCTGTGTGTTTCTAGGCTGAGGGGGTCCAGGAGACTCCCTCTAGTGGTGTCTCGGGCACCCGGCCGTCAGCCGGCGCTGCTCAGGAGAATGGGCTGAAGGAGACCGGCCCCTGCAGGAGTGAGGAGCTCCGGGACCCGCAGGGCCTGGACTCGCTCATCCCTGAAACAAGTAAGTTTGTGTGTAGCCCGGCCCGAGAAACCCCGTCAGACTAGAGGTCCTTTAGAACTGAAGACTCTCATTCCATGCCTCACGTTTACTGCTGAATGTTATGTTTCTCCATCGTTTCATACACGTTTACTTTGTGGTGTTTTTTTCTTTAGCTCTTCATTTGATGCTGCGTGTGAATTGTGTGTTATTCTGTTGTCTGGTTTATCACTGTACAAGAGGTCGACCGATTAATAGAGTAAAACCAATAAAGAAACGGGGGGGGGGGGGGGGGGTCTGATTACTGATTAATTTGTCTGATTTAATTATCAAAATATTGAATAAAAACACTGAATGTAACATTTAAATTTATTTTTTAATTAATAGCAAAATATTAAATAGAAACATTGAATGTAATTTTTTTTTTAATAAAATGAAATTATGGAAATAAAAGCATTGAATTTATCATTTACATTTTACAAGTAAAATAAAAAATAACAATTAAACCTCGAATATAATTTTTTTTAGAGTAAATAATAAATATTTTTAAGTAACATTTTAGTTAAGATCAAAATCTTCAATAAAAATTTGAATAAACATTTTATCTTTTTAATTAAGATTAAACATTGATTTTTTTTTTTTTTTTACTAAAATCATAATATAAAAAACAATTGAATACAACTTTAAAAAAAAAAAAGTAAAATATTGAATAGTTAGTATTTTTTTTAGGGATTTTTATGTTTGTTTAAAACAAATTTTATATTGAATTATGGTACATCACTTAAAGAGTTATTTAGTATAATTTTGGCAGAACACGTTTTAGATTTTTCATCATATGTTAATGTAAAAAATCTATAACTTGTGAATGTTTTTTGCTGGTTTTTGTTGTTTGTTATACTTGTATTTTGATTGTTTTTGCCATGAAAATAGCCTGAGATGGCATTAAATAAATATATTCTACTAGTACGTTATTCTGTTATCGTGCAGATGAATCAATCGGTCGACCTCTACACTGACTAACACAGATGATGTTAAAGCACAGTTTTCTGATCTCCAAACCGTCTTGACCTCTTCTTATTTTTCAGGCATCTAACTCGACTTTTTGCTATCGCTCTGCCTTTTTCATTTCCCCCCGACCGCTTCCTCTCCTCTGTCCCTCCTCTGTCCTGTCTTTTTCCACACTCTGTGATACAGATTGAGTCTTTCAAGCTTAATTTCCGCGAGAAGGCCCGCTCTCGCACGGACCACGGCGCCGACATCATCACCTGGCCCGTCTCTGGTGACAGCCCTGTCCACCTCTCACTCAACGACTCCCTCGTGCCCGCCGGCCTCCCTCGCTCTCACGCCACCCCGGAACAAGGGGACCCTGCCTCCTACCATTGCTAAGACTCGTGTGATTGGTGTGCTCTCTGTTTGGTGAGGCTGTACAGACTACAGTCATCAGGATGTGCCTCAGTCTGGGAGTGAAGTCTGTAAACTCTGAGGTTACACTTTAACATCTACTCATACCTAGTAAACAGCACACCTGCTACATCACTTGTAGAGCAGTTTAGTTTCCTTTTCTTTATTTTATCTGTGTTCCAACTCCATCTGGACATCATCTCTCGCTGCCTTCAAGTCCTCATGGGACGTTTGTGCTTACATTTACATTTATGCATTTAGCAGATGCTTTTATCCAAAGCGACTTGCAGTGCATTCAGGCTATACATTTGTATTGTCAGTATGTGTTCCCTGGGAATCGAACCCACAACCTTTGCGCTGCTAACGCAATGCTCTACCACTGAGCTACAGGAACACTGACAAAATCCTGACAAAATCAAGCTATTTTTAGTGTCAAAGCATCAAAATGAAGAGCAAAGAGATGTGCATTAAAGGGACAGTCCACCCAAAAATGAAAATTCTGTCATTAATTACTCTCCCTCGTGTCATTCCAAACCCGTAAGACCTTCGTTAATCTTTAGAACACTAATGAAGATGCTTCTGATGAAATCCGAGAGCTCTCTGACCCTCCCATGTAGACAGCAAACGTTACTACCACACTTTATTTCTGTTTTCTTTACAGCATAGAAACATTTTCCACTAGAAATCTCTAGTGATTTTCACAATTACGCCCTACGCTTGAATTAAACATGCAATTCTAAAGTAGAAAAACACATTTTTATTTACTACTACTAAAAAAAATGTTTGCAGTGACGTTTTTTAAAAATCTAATCAACAACATTTAATATATTCAAGATGTAAAAAATATGCAATTTACTCAACTTTACTGCAATTTTATAGTTCATACATCTTCGCAGAGTTTTCAAATGCAAGCGAAAGCTTGAATAAGCTTGCTTTCTTGTCTCCACATTAGCATGTAAAGTGTAGTGTGAACATCCCTTTATGCCTCAAGAACTGACTAAATGATTGACACTTAAAATGGCTAATAGCAGCTTTAATTTGGAAAGTCTCCCGGCATGCACGATAAGCACGATCATTCCCGCTTGATTTGAAGGCAGCTTCATTCAGCATACAGGGCTGTCATGTGACCTCTCTCACCTCACCCTTGACCTCCAGTAGAGCTGACATTGAAGCACTTAGGCTTTCTGAAACTATTCGTGATGGTGTGTTTGAGTGAATACTGTTGTTAAACGCTTTCTTTTCGTGACCAGCGGATGTTTCCTTTTCCTTGTAATTGTAAAGCAATATAACGTCTCCCACAATGCCTATAAGACATGAAACTCCACGTAAACGCACAGCAAACAGCGCTCATGGTGTCAGACGCAGCTGCCGATGGCTTCGTGAACGTGATGAGAGGGTCCGAGGTGCACGTGTGAGACGGAAAAATCCCTTGTGGAAAAGAAGA